>JAHDVE020006105.1:0-92784 GCA_022606495.2 Halesus radiatus | reverse complement strand
TTAGCACGCTTCGCTCCAAAATAACATTAGCGCAAAGTTAACCCCAAATTTCATGACGTATTTTGATCAAGTCATAGGAAGCCAGAAAGGTACACGTCACAAGTTTGATGTTGAAACTGAAGAACCCACTTTAACGCATGTGCCGTTAGCAAAGCTATTTTTGCTCGTGAAGTTTTTGACAAAATTACTATTGTAACTTGAATACTTGCCGCGCTCTTGAGGTGATTTTTCACAAAGATGGCGCTATACAAATCATCCATTATTATTATTATTCACACGTCACAAGTTTATGTATAGCTAATTCAATTGTCAATAATAAAGTCCGCGATAGTCCCTATTTAAATAATCTCAGTTTTGTGTTTGAAAAATGATCTCTATTAGCTACTCTGTTGATGCAAACTTGCTGGGAGACAAATTTGGTCGATGTAAACCAACGAGAGGTAACAAGCAATGCTTCTTGCGATCTTTTAACTACGAGATAATGCACTTTCCTTTTTATAAATGTTTTTGGGAACTAATTCATTTTGGTTCGGGCGTCATTTTTAAGGTCCACATGCCCTATCTAGATATTGTTAGTCGATGGTGAACAGTATTAAAATATACTAAAAAAATACAATTAGGTACTGCTTGAATAAAACAATTATTTGAAAGACAAGGTTGGGATCATTAAACCTGATGTATTGTTAATGGATATGTTAAACCTAACGAAATCCAACAAAAGCATTTTTTAAATATTAGAGATTGGAAGAAGTGCTAATATTATGTTAAATTTAACTTACAATCCATGTATTGAGTGAATATAATCCTCATGTCCTTTGAAAGTTCGCACAATCTTTCCCTCTTCAAGATTGAAAGCGTAAATGTTATTATCTCCGCAACCAGCGAACATCAGCTCCTGCTCCTCACTCCACCAGAGGGAATTGACATCCACCCGATCTATGATGGACCCTCCACCAGGGAGTGCTATCTTCCACGAGGGTTTGGGAGCTTTGTCCTTCAGACAGCTCCAGTCCCAGCCGCTGATCTCACCGTGGGTTCCCACCACGAGGAACTTCTCCGTTGAAGCCATGGAACAGATCTGGACATCCTTGTCCACGGTGAGGGTCTGCTCCGGCTTGTTGCTGTACGTGAAGTCGTCGAAGTTGGGATTCAGAACCTTGTCAAGACTGTAAAGATAAAACGGTTATAAACGAACACTTAATACTAAATACCGTAAACATAAGAGTAGTCAATGATCAATTACTTGTAAATAGCGATTTGTCCATAACTATTACCCGCCAGCAGATATTTTCCACATGCCGAAAAGGTTTGCGAGAGAACTGTGTTGTAAAATGATTTATCCAACATTTTAGCGACGCCTTGCAGCTACTGGTATTATACGTTCTCGGAGAATCCTATTTTCTTTTTATAAACACACTACTTTGCACTCACGAATTATCAGATTATAACTATTTATTTACCGGCAACAAGAGAAACATAATAATAATATAAACAAGCCGCTAAACCAAACATAACCTTTATATTGTGACAGTTAAAGAAATCATAGATTACTGCCAAATGACAATTAGAGATGGTCGATATTCTTGTCCAGGCAACTTTGTCCCAATGACTTTGCTACCACTGGATCGTCCGAAAATATTATTTTTTTCTGAGAAGCTGAATAATTTTGGAACCGGTTGATATAGCCTTTTGTAATCACATAAAATAATGACCGAATTCACCGAAATATTTAGCTTTAAAATGTGCATTTTAAATAATAGGAATTCCCAGATTAGACCGGCCATAAAATAAATTTAGTACAAAGGCTAGCCGAACCTATTGTTAGGAAAAATCGTAACTAAAATAATATAACCTTAACTGCTATTTTGGGAAAGTCCGAAATTCCGTTGGAATTTTATGGGACGGCAATAAACACCTCAAAGGAATTGAGCCGACCGGGGAATGCGGGTTAAAAGGATAATACCTACAGGTAGACAGGTAGACAGGAGGACAGTGGGCTCTAGGAGAGAGTCGATTGCGAGAGTCCGTCCAGGACGGAGAGTCGCGTGCAGTCTTCCACCGAGGAAGCAAGAGTCGTTGTACGAGTCCGCCCAGGACGGAGAGTCGGTTGCAGTAGTCCGCCCAGGACACACAGCCAAGTGAAACCTTCCGCCCAGGAAGGTTCCTATTCTCGCTCCTTGGAGAGGCCGCCCAGGTCCTCTACGCTCTACGAATTCTACGCTTCCATCCCAGAAGGAAGTAACTGATCTTCGCCCTTCGGAGATCAACATCGGAGACCGCCCAGGCCTCTGATTATCGCCGCGTTGCACCTACTCCCGATCCGGAGGTACACGAATACGTAGTGCGAACTCGAGGACTCTACATACAACGCAGCCACTGGACCCTGGATATCCATCCATCACCAAAAAGGGAAGTGCCTGACTCTAATGATAATTCCTCCCACATTGCCTAAGCCAGTGAACCTCTAATTTTAAGTACAAAGACTTTAACAGTAGAATTAAGTAATTACCTAAACCAGTGAACCTCTAATTTTAAGTACAAAGACTTTAACAGTAGAATTAAGTAATTCGGTATCTAGTTTTATTGAATTGTCTAATTAAGTTTTACTCTAGTTTAAGACTAAACCCACGTATATAAAAATAAATTACTTGTAACTACCTGAGATCGCATTTCTATTCCTCCCTTTTTGCGTTATTCCTAGAATAATACCTACTGCCCGACGAACCGTCATATCACGGTTCCTTTAGGAATATTTTTGATACTTTAAAACTTTACTGTGCCCATTGGACCGGCATTTCAATTGCCTTTTAAGCTAGTTGTAAGAGATATTTACGTTCGTCAAGCTGATATATGCTAGAAACCCCGACAAGATAAGCCGGGTTCTTTAATTTTTTACGTTAATACCGAACAAGAGTCCCAACTGCTTCCAACTATCTGGAGTAGTGGGACTATGGCATCCCCAATTAGGGTATGTTGTGAGGCTGAAGGTAATGGGGGGGGGGAGATGGGAAAGAGGAAGGTAGGGAAGTACCTGACTATTCAGATCTGATCACCAAACACATTTCAAGCAACGTTTCGATTCTGAATGGTGGTCTTTCACCAAGGCGATACTGAAAATATCTGCCACTCTGAAATGTTCCGCAAAGATATTATTTTAAATTCATAAATTGTGAAATAACTCAAATTAAACAACAAAAAATTCTTGCGCACGCCGTGATTTGAACACGTGACCTCCAGATTCGTAGCCACCCAACCACGGAGGCCGTCAAACCGAGTAATAAAAATTACTGTAATACCAGGGGGCTAGTAATTTTTAGTTTTTCAGAAATTTTCCGTCCGATGCTCTGCGAGGAACCCGCTTGTACAGCACCGGCGTTGTTCATGCTAAACTCTGCGCCCTAAAGTTTAAGTTTTAAACTTATGAAATTTAATACTATGAAACAAAAGAAATTATCGATCACAAAATGTTTCGATTATGCCCATCATCAATTGATGTATTCCCCCTGCCCTATTCCCCTACAGCTATATATATCTATGCCTATCTATATTGCCTATGGCTACATACGTCGATACGTCAGATAGTAGGAGTGGTATATCTATGGATAGTAGTAAGGTTGTATTCTTTATGGCAATGTAAATAAACTGAGAGTGGTATATCTATGAAACTGTCCAATGTACATAGGACTGTGTCATACCTGTTCTTTTGCGATATTACCCATACTTGATATATTCGTTTCCCGGTATTACGTTATTTATACCGTTCCCAAATATTAGGTATGCCTACTAAATATCTACATTTTTTTTTTATAGTTCATTTTTTCTATACATTTTACAGTAAGTAGTGTACCCATAGATATACCGTGTACCTAATGAAAGGTACATGATACTTTTTATTTTGTAATTTATGACATTTTACAAAAACATAAGGCAAAAACTCCCGATAAACTACTTTTTAGTAGTTTGTCTAACTGGAGCTTGTTATTCAAAACCTTATAGTAAATATATACCCAAGGTTAAGTATCTACATAAAATAAAAATAAAAAACATTTAAGAATTAGATCTGTACAGCGCCCTTGAGGTGATTTTTCACAAAAACGGCGGTATAAAAATCATCCGATTATTATTATTATTATTATATAGAATATTAATATTAATACTTAAAAAACAAAAAACAAATGACAACACTAAATCGTACAAAAAATAATATTTTACAATTATCCAAAACAGAAAGTTCCTTTCAGCTAACAAAGTTTTCAACATATGATATTTAATAACTGTTTAGTTTTGATAGATTTTTTTTATTTCAGCAAGTGACATATTTAAACACCTAGAAATCAACTGATCTTAAGTTCTTTGTCCATATTTGTTTGTACGCTTAGATAATACATGTTAATTAAAAATACAACAAAAATTCATTGAGACATTGTGCACATATTTTAATTGTTCGAGTGTGTTTACATGAAGTTATGATTTATGATGGATGTATTGATCCAAATATAATGATTTTGGTTTAATAAAATGTCTCAGATACGGGGATTACCAAAAAATTATCACCGTTGGATCATCTGTGGCCTCTGACAATAAAATACGAAACTGTCAAGAACTACGTCCAGAAATCGGGTTTTCCCCCACGCGGATACAGATCGACAAAGGCCGAGCTTTCCGGTATGGTTGCTTCAGCATTTTTTGAATTCTTCTTTCCTCGATGACATTATAAAATAAAGAATTCAAATATTGTGTTCACGCATAATACTTGTGATAGATCATTTTTAGTGGCTTTATAAGTTTTTAATCAAAGTAACCATTGAACCGTTTCACTGTAGGATTGTGCAAAGAGGATAGACCGTCAAACAACTCGGTCTTGGCACATACTTCTTGCTTAATTCACATTCATGTATTGTCTTATACAGATTATTCTGTTATTCTGACTATTGACGTGGCCCAACTTAAGTATTTGGTTCATTTGATCGTGCTATGTCTTCCTCGGGCGTCATCGACTTTTTCTATAAATATACAAACTCTTTTTCTCATTCATACAAACTCTTCTATTGTCCTGACGCTTGACATGATCCGACTCAATTAATTGGTTCACTTGATCGTGCCATGTCATCCTCGGGAGTCACCGACATTTTCTGCCATTCTCATTCATACATATTCTTTGTTGTTCTGACTCTCGATATGATCCGACTAAATTAATTGGTTCACTTGATCGTGCCATGTCATCCTCGGGAATCACCGACTTCTCCTACCATTCACTTTCACGTTAAACATTAACACTCCAATTAAATAATTTAGTAGTATAATGTCAGGAACTGAAAACGTGCTTTTTTCGGAATCAAAAGTAGTGCTCTAGATGTGATTTTATATAAAAACGGTGCTGTATAAATCATCCATTTATTATTATTATTATAGATTAATCACCGAAAACAGGATTGTTTATTTTATCAAATCTCATAATTACTTTTAAATCGTCAATTTCTAATGTATCTGTCAAAAATAATGTCAATATAATATAATCTACCTACGCCTGCACGCGAGTATGGCGGCAGAATCAAATCTCATAATTACTTTTAAATCGTCAATTTCTAATGTATCTGTCAAAAATAATGTCAATTTAATATACCTACGCCTGCACGCGAGTATGGCGGTGGGCAGAATCGCGTTGAACTTGCCCGATACCGATACCGATATGGATAGGTACCTTGTATCTGTCAATATCGTATAACGATGAATACTGGAGATGATACTTGTACCGAATATATCGAGATCGGTCAATAACGCAACTATTAAATATCGATATACGATATACCGATACTGAATATCAGAAATCACGTATTCAATAAATATCGCTTACATATTCGTAACGGCCGGATCGGTTAGAACGCTAATATCTATGGAGCCAGTATCGATATATCCGATGTATGGCGGTATTATAATACGTATACCTGTTACGAATATATTAAGTTCAGGCCTATACATAGTTATTTCCTTATCGAGTCTAGCCGTTGGATCGGTATATTTTCAAAACTCTTGAGTCTCATTCGTTTAATGCTTGCCTCTTTCCAGAGTGGTATATGCTTGTCTCCTTATCGCTCGCCGTTTTTGATAAGATATCTCTAAATAAGATAATTCGGCTATCGACTGATAAGTGTTTTGCTATGCCGCGGCAGTGAAAGCTTCATTAAATTCTTTTAAATAATCTTATAGAAATATTCAGAAATGATGCTGTCAAAGCCACTTATCGATTTAGCGGCGTTGTATTTGCAAAACTTATACCTACATCCCATCAAGACAAAGTCCCTGACAAGGTATGTGCGAATCTAATCTGTGAAATAATTACAAGAACCCGAATAAAACCTCCCTTCAGACAAATCCTGTCAGATAATTTAAGAAAACGGAAAACAGATGGAAACGAAAGATTAATTCATTTAAATGAGCATCATATACTAGTGCGTTGTCATCATGCTGCTTAAATAATGAAGATGTCAAGTGAAAAAAAAATGGACAAATTATTCTAGTCCAAGGGCTTCTACTTGCCTACACTCTCAAAGCTCAAAGTTCTGTAATAATGGTGTTATAGACGAACCCACAATGAAACAATATTTAAATTACACGAAACATTAATACCATATACCTTCTTTCTGTGATATTATACTGGTTGTAAATCATTTTAATACACATATAAAGTGAAAACATTATATCACTCTTTACAATATCTAAACGGCTTACCATTTACTTATAAATGCTATATTATTTTTCACTCCCCAATTTATAATTATTGTATGTTCTGTACACCTCTAAAAATAATTATAGTAACGTTTTGCAATTGAGACTCATTCTTAATACACATAGGTTATTGAAATAACACTTCATTTTAAATGAATTACAACAAGAAACAACTATCCTCGCCAGCGGAGATGCAAAATAATGTGTATAAATTCATTTAAAGCTTAGTAAAGTTTGTATGAAATTTTTAGGTCAGTTTTTTTGTTTTTCTCTAAACCCCTAAGAACCTATTTTATATATAATTAATATACTGTATTACATTTAAAATAGGTTATTAGGTTCTTAGTTTGGGTTTAAAGAAGAAAAAAAAACTAATAATAATAATAATATTATTTGGATAATTTGTGTAGCGACATTTTGGGGAAAAATCACCTCGGGGCGTTTTACAAATATAGGCTCTATCTTATTATGAACTTTTTTTCAGTGGTATTCTCGCCTCAATAGCCAATTTGGCATCTCAATCAATCACAGCAGAAAAGGGTATCGTTTATGAGAATGTCGCGGCCTATGGAATTTTCGGGTAAGCATTTTAAGTAATTGTATTTTTAAGATCAAACAGAATTTCCTAAACTCTGAACAAACAAACATTATCTCAATTCTTCTGAGATATGGATTTTTTATTAAAATATTCACTAGTAGAAATGCCCACTGAAAAAATTCTTATCAACAAAATTTTTTCAGGGGAATTGAACCTTTAACCTAAAGAATTAATGTTAAACGCTGAACTACATAACATCATGGCTTGTTTATGTTTTTCTATAATAATAATTTGTTGCTTGTTTACTGGTGGTGCGCATTGTGGCAATAGTACCATTTACAGTTTACAATGAGGGCTTTATAATAAATGAGTATGCCGCCGGTAGATCTTTTGTCAAGCCCATATAATTAATACAGAGACAAATCATATGATTGCTACGTATTGTGTCCGTAGGTAACCTTATGGTGTGTTCTAGGTTTCTGTTTGGAGGAGCCATACCGCACTACTTCTTCAACTTCCTGCAGTATTTCGCAAAGAAACAATTTTGCTGTTCTATGTTCTGGCAGCTGTTAATGGAACGCGTGATATACATGCCGATCTTTCAGTTCTTCCAGCTCTACATGATCTCCTTGATGGAGGGAAAGTCTCATCTGACTTCCCTGAATTCCGCCCTCGCGCTTTTACAGAAAGTGGTGAACGCCAATTGGAAGTACGTCACTGCCTTGCAGATAATCAACTTGAAGTTTATTCCCCCCATGGTGAGTGAATCAACATTTGACTATACTATAGATTTGTTGGTTGTTTGTTTCAGCTTTCTGCTCTTCTAGCCAGGGTAGCCTCGTAGAACTCATCATTAGAGCAGATGTGTCAATGCGGCAACAATTGGCCGGCCTTAGTCGATTTATGCATCTGAATATTTAAATCATATGTCGCCGTATAAATGGTCCTGCATGGATTGTTTTACTTTTGCCCTGCATCTAGATTATACCTATATGTTTACTACAAACAAAGAAAAAAGTCCATTTGCTATTCTCAGCAAATACTTTTGAACGGTAAGCTTTAGCATCATCATATTTCGACTGCTCCAAGGAAGAAGGCAGTAACTCACTTTAGGAAATTTTGCAGAAAAGCCATTTCAATGTCATCTTGTTCATATTTCTATATATGAATATTTAAAAAAAAATCTATTGAATATGTATTAATTTGGAATGCATTTTCTAACTTCTTCAGTATTTTGCTCAATATGGCACTAATTTATTGTATGGTAAAACCACATATGATTGTGTGAAAAATGTTGAGATTCACAAAGAATGCAAGGCTGATGTAAGCGTAATGAGTAAGATCAAGAAGGAAACCCTTAGATGGTTTGGGCAAGTAGAGTGAATGAACTAAGGAAGGACTTGAGTCGAGCCATGTCAGAAGTCAGAATAACAGAAGAGAATGTATGAGATGATGTATGAATGCAAATGAAGCAAGAAGTGTGTGCCAAGACCGAGTTTTTTCCTCTTTGCCTACCTCTGCGGAGGAATGGCATTATGGTTAGTTAGCTAGAATGGAAGTAAGTTGTGTGTTAGTGCTGTCTTTCAAGTTCAGCGTAACTATTTTCAGCTCGCATCATCATTTCCATCGTGAGCTCTGAAATATTCATTTAACTGTAAAAAAATAGGACGAAATGCCATATTGTGTGTTTAATTTTTTTCAATTGTGCAATAAGCTCTAAAACAGTTCATCAGTACATTCGGGATCTTTGAAATGCTTCATTATGTTTAATTGTTTCATTGTGTTTTCAGTTCAGAGTGCTCTTTGGCAATCTGATTGGATTCTTCTGGGTGATGTATTTGGCCTCGGTTCGGAAGGTCATATCAAAACGTGAAGACAAATTAAAAAAAATTGCAGCACTCAGAAAATATGCTGAAGAGCGTAAAAGAGAAGAGGAACTTAGAAACAAAGAAGCGTTGTAATTATATTTCTGTTTTACAAAACCATTGATGATTTGGAACTTTTATATTTTTAACCTTATTATGTTTTATCGCAATAAGTAATGGTTTATCATACTAAATATATTTTTGTAAAACATGTGTTTTTAATTATATTTATTTATTGCGCAGAATGCCTGCAAAATACATTGATAAGCTCACTAATAATCAAAATGTTGATTTACCACGCATACAGAGTAAAAAATCAGTGAGATAATCTATCAATGTAGTAAACCAAGCTGTTTGAATCTTAAATTTTCATATTTATGCAGGTTTATACAGAAACAATTCATAGTGGAATGACTTTGAATAAACAATAATAATAATCAGTTTAGCTCTATGTTACCGGCTGTCAACTGAACTCCATATTTGATGGTGATCTGACAATGTGTCCTATCTTATTTTTTCCTTCTTTCGTTTTAACAGCGATTCAAAGCAATTCTGACCTGAAAAAATGTTCCACTACGAAATAAATAATATATTTCGTAGTGGAAACACTTCGTATCACCGGACGAGGTCAAAATTGCTTCAAATAACTGTTCAAACAAAAAAAGGAAAAAACAAGATAGGTAAGATGAGTCAGGTCCTTTGGTCATTTAGCCATGGTTGATGACAATTTGCTAAGGTTTATGACTCACTCCTGACATCAGAGAGCCTGCTAATGTTGTTGTACTTGACTTATCTTTCACTTACAGAAACAAATCTTAGAAATACATAATAGCAATTACATCTTTATTATAAAGTTGTTCAAGCACAATTTATCGTTAAAAACTTGCACAAATTGATAACAAACATATTTTGTTGTGTTTGAACTATGAACGAAGTGAATAAACAAAAAACAAATTTGTGTATTGCAAATAAAAAAAAATTGCATGCAATATTGATGAAAAATGAAAATGCATCAATTGAACGAAATTTTTTATAGAATTACAATGGTTTTTTAATGCTAAATTTTCAATCAATTATTTTTTTTAAATTTGATATATTATTTTGATGAATGCAAGACCCCTGTATAGCGGGACCGAAAGGTCAGACTACTGTCGCCGCCAGTTCATTACCAAACATAAATTAGTGTGATCATTTTATTTTGTAACTGAATTTTCCACATGAACATTGAACCTCCACAGCTTGAATGTGCATTATCTATATGAACGCATGATAAGACTGTTAACAGACTTGATAAGATATGAAATATTTAAGAAACTGTTATTATAAGATTGCCACATAAAATATGTATTACATTCTATGAAATGGGAGTTATGATGGCAATTTTTTTATTTGATTTATCAAAGTTTTAACACAATTTTCATATTATATAACCTAGCACAGGAATGGTTTTTTTGCTAAATTTTAAATACTGTTTGTACAGGGTACGACAACAGTATTCTGTTTTTGGAGTGAGATTTATTTAAATCTGATTAGATAATGCGTATTATTATGTCAATATAATATGAATTATTTTCAATATTTTAACATTTTATGTATTATTATATTATTTTACCAATTAATGAAATCTTTCTAAAGGGTACAATATATTTATATTATGTATTTTTATAAATTTTTTATCTTTATAAATAAATCATACTTTATTATACGAAACTTTTTTTAATATCACAAATACTAAACCGTATTAATTAATTTACTGTTAGATGTGGTTAATGTTTATTGGATTGCTTACTTAAAAAATATGTGAATAGTAAAAGGCTAGATAACCAATCATCACACAGTATTTCTGGAACGGGGTATACAGAGAGGATAGACCACCACACATCACTGTCTTGGCACACACTCCGTGTTTCATCAACATGCATCGTCTCATAAATTCTCTTCTGTTAGTCAAAATCTTGACATTTACTCAAGTATTTGATTCACTCGGTAGTGCCATGATTTCCTCGGGCGTTCCTGACTTCTTCTACCATTCACTTCCGTGTCATATATTCTCCTGGCACTCCTTTCTCTGTTCATTTGCTCCACATGTCCAAACCATCTAAGCATCGCTTAACTTCTAGTGTGCCGAAATTGCCCATCGGATATACAAAATTTGTATCCATTGAACAGCGGCGTATCTGATGTAAAAAAATATCTAACCACATTATCTAGTAAGACAGTACAATTCACAAAAACATAATTTTACAAAAAACATGGTGGGCCAAGTGGTACACTCGGCGCATCCGTAAATATTAGGCTGCGGGAGGTCGGCACTCCAGAGTTTAAGTAAATGAAATCACTTGTTTTTGATAATATTGAAAAATAAATGGAAAATATTTATTAATTATGATATCATCGTGTTTGGAATATGTAAATATACCTATGTAACATCTGCACCTGTCTCAATGCACAAAACTTACAGTTAGGAACTGGCATAGTTACACTTTGTTACGATAAAAATATATGTATTACAGTAGAAGCTCGGTTGTTTAAAAAAAAAAACATTGTTTTTATATGAATACCGCACAAGAGTCCCAACCGTCTGGAGCCAGTGAGACTATGGCATCCCCAATTGGGGAATGTTGTGAGGATGAAGGTATTGGGGAGGGGAAGAGGAAGGTGGTGAAATACCTGGCTATTTAGATCTGGTCACCAAACACGGCTAAAAGCCATTTCAAGCAATGTTTCAATTCTGAATGGTGGTCTTTCACCAGGGCGATACTGAGAGTATCTTCCACTCTGGAACGTGCGCAAATATACTATATATTATTTTTAAATTAATTAATTGTGAAATAAAGGAGACATAATAGGTATAGGTAAACATATTGCCTCGATTATTTCCTTAAAATTTTGAATACAGTAATTTGCATTGCAGTTTAATCACTCGTTAACATCATCTTCATAGGTTCAATGCATAATGATATTTTTTTTACTGCTTCGTTGATGTTTCCTATAACACTTGCATTTGCCTAAATATTTCGTATACACTACAGAATTTCAACTCTCCTTCTAATGTAGCAACAGTCCTTAATTTTTTGTTGCATAAACTGATTACTGAAACTTAACTATTTGCATCTTCTAGCGTTAGATTACATCATATGTTAAATTTAAATAAGTGACTTTTTTCCATCCATCGTACAATTTATTATCAACCCGGATAATCGAAATTCTGTAAAAACGTTGTCCAAATAATTGAGTTTCTTCTGTTTTAAGATAAATATTATTATTAACTCGCCTGTTATTTGATTTTAATAAAAAAAAAATTAAGAATATTTTTCTGCAAATAAAATAATAAAATTATTATTGATGCTATTTTATAGTAATCATTTTGCAGCGTGGCTGATAACTTGATGGTAGAATAAAAATGTCCCCTCTTGTTATTGATATTATTTTCACTATAGTAATCATTTTGCAGCGTGGCTGATAACTTGATGGTAGAATAAAAATGTCCCCTTTTGTTATTAATACTTAAAATGTAATAAATATATGTATTAATAATTCAATAGTTGTGTAGATGTACTTATTTGATATGTCAAAACATGAAACAAATAGCTCCTTTGTATTACATATATTATGGTAGACTTGAGTTAGCATAGTTTGATTCAAGCAGTAACGTTGTTAACCTTGACCGATTTGAATAACTTATTCATAATTAAAAGAAAATAGCTCTCCAAAGCATGCACTCAAGTGCCCTTGAGGTAAACAAAAAGGGTGCTACATACATATATGTATATATTTTCCAAGTACGTAAGGAATTTAATAAATTCATAGATCTTGCATGAAGGCGATGTTCTATGGAGTTGACAGTAATTTTTTTTGTGGTGCCAACCTTAATTAGCATCTTTTAGTTTTGCGTCGGATTTTTTTTATGAGACGTAGAAAATTGAAAATGTACCTATTGATATTAATTTTTTACTTTTGTATGACAAGAATGCACTAAAAAATTTTGAATGTGCTCGTTTTGTAAACATAGTGATAAATTTTGAAGTGGCAGAACATCCATCGAAGATGACATCCGCAGCGGTAGGACTTTGGGGTCAGTCGAGGGCACTCACCACTTTCCCGAACTGTTTTAAGGACCAGATGAGTCCCTCTATCTGTTCTCACGCTAAGCCTCTACTTTTTGATATAAAAAAACGAAGCTACTATTAAATGATTCTAAAAGCCCCCGACTGTCCCTACATGGATTTATACACATTTCGTAAAGTGGGTCTACTTTGCACTGCTTTTACTGTCCAAAAATATGTTTGCCACCTTTCAAATACAAAAAAATCTTATTTCTGTATTTTTTTTGTTAATTCTCAATGGAATGTGGAACACTTTGCGTGTGTGTAAAAATATTGACATGATTAGAAGTATTCTTTTTCATTTCATGAAAATTGGTGCAAAGTAGGCACAGCTTTTGGGATACTTTGCACCACAAGTAAAATTACTGTGAAATGGCTCTACTCTCGCATTTTTGTGCAATGAATCACCGTCTATCGGGTTACAATGCTCTTAGGGTATATTAAAAATATGTACTAAGAACGTGAAAAATGTTTTTATAAGACACCTGATGAAAATTTAATATTTTTTATTTTTGTATGATGGCACCTTACCTATGTGGCATAAAATCATTTAATATTACCATATACAATCGGTTATGGAATAGAATATAACCCCCCTGTGAGGGGGGTGATATTCTTCCCACAATGTCATCCCAGTCGTAATACATTACGTCATCTTTTTCGGGTCATTTTCAAGATCGATTTAATGGTTTTTGTTTGATCTGAACATTTTAAAACTTAGCCCAGAAACAAATCATCTTCGTATTTAAGCACTACAACTCGTTTTCGGCCCTTTACAGTGGCTTAAATTTTGAAACTTTTCTTTGCACCTAGTGCAACAAAACCCCAAAATTATCTATATTGCATCAGATGTGACAAAATCACTCCGTAACAAAATATCATATGTATGCTTTCATACAAATTCACATCAAAATGACAAAATGGTGAATTAAAGAATATTAATATGTAAAAAAAAAACTTACAAACATTGAGATGGATATAGATTGAGTTCACATACCTTTTTTTCAATTTTTGCCTTCAACACAAAAATGAGTATAGACCTGCCCGGTAACCAAGATGAAAAGACAGATTAATATAAAAAGAGGGTACAATATTGTCTCTAGGTGAAAACTATTTAAAAGAAATTCAGATCCTTGCTAAGGGAGAGAAATAAAACGTTTTTTAAAGTTGATGCAAAGTAAACCAACTTTACGATACCAAATATTTACGTGTTCTCATGCAAAGCAGTTAGTTCCTGTTCTTGAAACTAGTGGAGACAACATTTATAAACAGTAGCATACATCAGAAGAGGACAACAGAATGAAAAAAAAAATTCTCTCACTACAGTACCTACAGTTTTCGACATTTAATATGGGTATTCCCAATTCGGATTTAGGGGTTTCTCGTGCGACTAAGGGAGCCCTTCTTTAGGAGACCAACAATCTTGTGGGGGGCGAAAGCCAACTTGTTCATTTCTCCCTATTTCAGTATACATCTCGGGTATTCTTATGCTTTTCGTTCAATTTCAGTCCGACTGCCCCTGAGACTAACAAAAATGCATCACCCGCGTAAGTTACCAAGGTGCAACCTTCAGGTAAGGGCAACCTGAGGTCATCAAAGAGCACATTCCAAAGTGTGGGTCCAAGGACGGAATCTTGAGGGCATCGCATATTGACAGATCTGCGTACCTCGGTAGCTTAGTGGGAGACTGATACCGTGTGATTTGAAAAATAATTTGCCAGTATTTTGAATAGGCCGCTAGGAAATCTGCGATTTTTAAGTTTGCACAATATCATCGGCCACCACACATTGTCAAGGGCCCCGGAGATATCTAAAAATATTCCCATAATATACTTCGATGGACAAACTTTCATGTAGTCGAGCGCATGTAAAGCTGCGTGCTCAGTTGATATTTTCTGGACAAATCCAAACTGCCAAATATGGAATTTATAAAAATAGAGGATAATATTAACAAGTCTTGAACTTGAAGTATGATATCGGTGTAAATGGCGTAAATTGAACTGGTCTCATTAGCTAAGTTGGTTAAGCGGTTACCCCGGATAGGTAGAGGTCCTGGGTTCGAGTCCCAGATGCGAATGAAATCTTTTTATTTTCTGTTGTTTTTTCGGTTTCGTGGTTCATTTGGGATGTGTTAATATTATCTTCGTCAATGATTAATAAAGTTTAGCTGTAAGGTATTGGTTGTACATGTTATTTAATTAATTGTAAAGCGCCCTTGAGGTGATTTTCCCACGAAAACGGCGCTATAGAAGTAATCCAATTATTATTATTACGTATAAAATAACAAAATGTAAAATGGTTGTGCATGTACATTTTGAATGAGTGTTTCATTTATGTACAATTTTTTTTTCTTTTTGTCAATACAGGAACCCTAGATGACAAATTGGGGAAAATACGTAATAAATGTTTCGGTTGATTATTTAAAATAAAAGCATATTAATGTATTTAACATAATTTATTTGACAACAAAGAATACAATAAGTAAAATAAACGCATTACACACTAATTACATTTACGATAGACAAATAATGTCAAAATAAATTAAAATGAGATTCTTAAATATGACTAGATTCAATTGGAATGGAAATTCAAGGATAATTTGAGAAAAGCTCCTCCATTCGTGAAATTATGCTTCTAGATAAGATATAACCGAATTTCAATGTACATACACTGATGTTACTGAAATCAAATACTCTTTATGACAATACCTACAGCTCTTGACATTTGATGGCAACATGCTACACTGGCACCCTCTACCTGCCCGAGTTGTACAAATTGGTTTTTTCCATACATTTTCTGTGAAATATATTATAGAAATTCAAAAATATAAAGATTAGGTAATCTAACCTACATGTGATTTTACTCCTTAAGGTAGGTATGGTCATGAAGATTATTTGCTGAAATGTAAAAGAACCCGATTGACATTCAGTCAAAGGTCAAGTGTTTCCTTTTAATCTTAACTTTGCATTACATTTGGGCTCAGAGCTATTGGAATAGATTCATTATACCTTCCTTCCTAGTTACAACTCGGAAGGACTTGGGTGAATAATATCACATAAAAACTAAGGTCAAATTATTTACAGATATTACATATTATTTTTTGCATCTTTTGAAGAGACTAGAAGTTCTGTTGGGAGATTGCACATTGACATTTTACAAAAATAAGACAATAAATGTCTTTTTTTTATTTGGGATTTCTACGTTTAAGTTATTAGACGTTATTGTTTAGACTAGCTTATTAAAAATTAAAGAGTTATACACACTCAAAAAAATATTTAAAAAATTAAAGTTATTATTTTCAATGATTTTCGCTGCTACAAATAGGTGGCTTTTAAATAAACATTATTTATATAAAAACAAATGTTTATTGTTAATTTTGCATTGCGGGATGTTTCGACATGCTCAACCCTATTAATGCGGATTTTTTATTAATTTAAATATTACAAAATTTATTGCCACCCAGTCTGCACTGCTTATTTCAATTAACTACTATACTCCATATTTTCAATATAAATAATTAGTGTGGTTTATAATATATTCCAGAGTCGAGAATACATCAACCACCTTTTTCAGAAATGGCATTAAATAAATAGTTTTAGTTTTCAAATGTTAATTTTTAAAATTCCAAAATAAATAAATCACATAATTCTAATAATAATCAATAAATCACAGACAAAATGGGAGTACATGTTTTAATAAATAAATAATATATCATTTTAAATATTGCAATGACTAGAAAAAAACTATACACAGATAAAATAATATTTTTAAAAACTAACAAGACATATTCAAGTGTAGCAATTGAGTCTCTACATCATTATAAAGGGATATTTTTAGCTTTTTTTCCTTAGAAAAATTGTTAGTAAGAACCTAATAAATGTTTACTAGGTTTCAATTGTTGATCTAGCATTTGATATGGAAATAAAAGAGTTTTACAGACAAAATTTGAGTATTTTTTTTATTTATGCGACTATTGCGGGTAAAATAAAAGTCGATAATCTTTGTATCAACAAAAGCACCTATAATATGCGCACATCGTCATTATGTGACCGATATATTGTCTCACATAAATTCTTCTTGCAAATTAGCAACAATGACTTATTCATTATAATCGTTATTTAATCCTGATTTTCATACGCAGGTTGAAAGCAAATAAATTAATTGAAGGGCAATTAGGATATCTATGGGTCCTGTCCTTTATTTATTTATCTAAATGACAAATTGATTCATTTCAAATTGTCATAATAATTATCATTGGGATTCATTGGTAAGATTAGTTCATAATCTAACTTTCTTAGTCCAGCTTTTGTAACGGTTGGGAAGGTGAAGTTACATTTGCCACTGGTTGGCCTATATCCTGGTGGTTGGGAGATACTCTGGGGAGAGTTGGGGAGCGGGGAAAGGGCTGGGGCAGGGAGGAAGGCGAGGCCTTGGGGGAGACGTGGGTAGAGGAGTTGTTGCGCGAGGACGGGGAGGGGGAGCGACTGCTCCACTCGCTGCTGGACGACTGAGAAGATGGTGTGGGCCGGCGGTATGGAATTGGACGCTTACGAGCACTAGAATACAAACATTGTTATTCTCCCCTGCAATGCTACTTTCCCTCGGGTCTAGACAATAAAATATAATATAAAGAGAAAGCTGGTGTCCTCTTTCTGAAACATATGTCTGACCATAAGAGAAAACGAGTTTTATGAGGACTGTCATTTGGTGGCAGATATGACACAATGTGACCCGAGTGGTTTTAAAATTTAGTGATCCCTACTTTTACCAATCTAACTGAGTAACTAATAAGCAAAATTTGTCTCTAACGCATATAACCTGGGTGTCACCAATGCGAACAAGTGAAATTTTATGGTGAATTAATTATTAATTTTACACATAAAGTTAGGCTATTTTAATGGATTAACCTCTACTAACCAATGCGATGGCGGCATGCTTTTTTATTGGTCCCAATAACTGCAAAATCAGCCATGCTTAGTGCGATTTGGCGAGGCTGTTTAAAAAAAATTGGATAATAGAATCAAACGATCATTCCTTGCTTAACTTAGCATTCAAACAGATTAGATTGGTGAAAGCAGTCGTAAGTTATTTGAGAATTCAATGTGTTGACTGATGGTTAAATTTTATAATATGATATGTTGATTAGTAAATATAGGTACCCACATAATCATGAATGTTGTAGAATATTTTGGCTGTTTGTATCAGTCAACATTTAATACTCAATAACGGTTTTAGATGTTATTGATTTCCTTCAAATTAGCAGTTAAAATGCATTCCAGTAATTTTGGTTATCTTTGGCTTATTTTAGTGTTCACAGCTTCAGTGTGTTAATCAACATGCCAAGGATTATCGTCACACTGTTATCAATATGATAAGGTTGGCGATGTTTAATTAAAAACTTGTATGGAAAGGGTTATACATATTATTAATACATGTGTGAATAAATTAATAAATATGAAACAGTTCATGCGACTAACAGCTACAACACAGATATCATGCAAACACAAAAGAAAGATAGTGTATGTAAAATAAAAACTTACTTTAGTTGGTTACCTGTAGCCACATTTTTATATTTCATCTTCTTGGTTTTATGTTATTTGATTGATAGAGCATCAATATTATGATATTTGAATGATTCCACATCAACATGATATTATTTGTTGATTGATGCAAAAACAGCATGGTATTTGGTTTACACAACATCAACATGCGCTTGCAAATATAACATACCGCACGCGCAGTGCGCATGGCTAAGCATTGAAGTAGTAAAGAGTGCACAGTAAATAGAAAAATAAAACAACTAATAAAAAAAATATGAAATACTGAAAAAACAATTTATTCAATTGATAATATTGTACAAATAAGGGAAAAATAGGTTACAAAAACGTATTGACAACTTATTGGACTTAAATTAAACAGTTTCTACAAATAATAATAGCTCAACTCTAATTTAAGCAATTTATTAAATAGTTAATAAGGGTCTTGAGAGTACGCTAAGTATTTAGGGAAATTGATTATCTAAGAATCATCACTGTCCTCTGAACTGGAAGAAGATTTTCTTGTTTTTTTGTTGCTAAAAGAAAATAAAATAATAATATAATAAGCAGAAATAATAAAATAACAAAAGGATTAAAAATAATTGTGGAAAATTAAAATTTTAGGTTGTTTGGGTCACTGTCACAATTTTAAATGTTCTTCTAAATAACGAGTTACAAATAACCCAGAAATATTTCAATTCTTTCTTTTATTGATATATCTCAGTTAACTCAACAGACCTATCTCAATCACATAGTGACTGATTGGCATCATATCTGGGTCCCACCCGGGCGTCGTGACTTCAATTCCTCTGCTGGCTAAGTCCTCCATTACAGCATAAGCAACATCTTCCGCTTAGTGTGATGGTAGTAGGAGATTTTCAAATATTGTCAAGTTATTTGTAACCCGGAAATGTTTGTCTTTCTTTACATTAAAAAAAAACTTCAATTTTTGGTTTTTTAAAAGGATCACTCTTTAACTTGGTTTATCTTTTTGAGGTATACTTCAATCTACATTAATCCCCTCGATAGCGATAGCGGATTGCCTTTTTTGTAATCAATATTTATGTTTTTATAGAGGAAAAGGTTGTCTGCACTTTTACTGTCCGTTATATTTTAGATCATTCTCACTTTTTCTGATACTATGTATATTATATCCACTTTACATACTGTGGGGTTTAATATAATGGTAATTTAAAAAGAAAAATGATTTGACATCAGCTATCAATCGTATTGCCAGCAATATTTCCTTGAAATATTTGTGTTTGACATTAATACAAAATGTAATTAGTGACATTTGCTGTCAGATTTCATTTAGATTTCAATGCAGGATTCAGTTGGTAATAAAAAACAGTGCCTTAGTGCGACACCTCAGGGAAGCTTAAAAATAAATAAAAACTTTCATTTTTCCCACCCCACAATCAGGCTCTTAACTAAAAATAATACAGAAACACAGAAATCTAAGAACTACAACAAAAAAACCTGAAAAATTACAGTAAAAAAACACTCATAAATTCAAGCTAATATCGATAATACTAATAATAATTATAAAAAATAGACACAGTTCTAGTTCTAAGGCAGTGGGTGGCGGTGGCAGGCAAAGTTACCTGGTGATTCGACGTCTGTCCAGGAAGCTGGGAGAGCCGGCTCTACGAGGAATGGAGGGGGAGCGAGATCTAGAGCCTGACACGGACCTGCACAAAATATAATGCTCAATACCTAAAGCTCTTAGACTAATTCTGTTTTCTAAATGTAAAAGAGAAAGACAATCGATGCACCTAAGCAGAAAAAATCTGTTTGAGAGACATTTAAATGCATATGATAGCCAACAACGTAAACCTGCTCTAAGAACTTTGAAGTAATAAAAGAAATGTGATGCTATATTGTAATTTCGATGAAATAATATTTTTCATTTAACCGCAATCTTGGGTTGGGTCATCAAGTTGGTTTTCCCACAGCTATCACAATATTGCTTGTCTCCATGTGTAATGCAGAAATGGAGAAGATTATAGCCGATGTCCATCAGGGTGGCTGCCTCCTTCCCAGGTGAATGGTAACATGACTCACCTGGAGGATGCTGAACCAGAGCGAGAGCGCGAGGAGCGGGAGGAGCGGCTGTAGCGGGAGGAGGACCTGGCGCTGGAGGAGCTAGCGCTGGAACTGCCCGATGAGTATTTGCGCTTGGATCGCCTAAAAGACATGATTACAAACAATATGGTAATGATAATCAGACATCCGATAACACATACATATTTGCATGTGCAAATGGAGTTGTATTGTTTTCCCCTAGACTGATGATTGAATGAATTGTTGAATAGGTTAAGAGCTCACTGGGTGATATTTGATATAATTAAATAATTGCACTATATAAAATAAATCATTGCCATTATCATTATGCACAATAAAGAGATTATAAATGGTTTTGACCTTGTCAACTTGACAAGAGTAATAAACAATGCCACAATACATAATAATGTAAAGCACGTAGTTGACTCACCTTGAAGAAGCTGAAGATGATGAAGAAGAAGACCGTGACCTGGACCTCGAGTGTGATGTGGAGCGGCTCTTGTCAGGTGTCTGCAGTCGCCGCCTTTTCACTTCCACCGAAACCTTCTCCTTCTCCCGGTTTACCTCCTCCTGACTGCCCACCAGGATCTCACTCTTGGGGGCTTCCTTGTGCTCTGGGGATATGTCCATACTCTCCGAGGATGCTGATCCATTGCGCTCAAAGGCGGTGCTGACTACGTTGGTGGGAGCTGGAGCTGCTGAAGGGCCCGGCTTGTCCACAGGCGGCAGGGTGGAAGGGATTCCTTCATCTCTCGCCTTCTGTTCCATCCTCTTCTTAACGGACTCCTTGGCTATGATTGCCAAACCTATTTTAAGCAGGTCCAACTCCTTGTCGTGCTGATCCTCATCGTCGTCCAGTTGAGACACATCACGGTCATCTCCAGAATCCTCGCTGGACGAAGCCCTCAGACGTACGACAGGCTGTGGAGTCTTAAGTTGTTTAAATTTCTTTGAACTGTCACTTCCGGAAGGTTCCTTCAGGTCATTCTTTGATTTCTTCTTTTCTGACTGAATGTACTTAGATTTGTCTTTATCGGAAAGTTTATTTATGACATCGATGTATCGCTCGGGACTACGTCTTGCAGGAGAATAACTGAGACTAGAGCTGCTTTTGGATCCGGCTGAAGGACTGCGCTTCTCTTCCGCTGTTTCATCTCTTGGAGAAGTTTCAGTTGGTTTCTTTAATTTACTGACAGAGCTGCTAGTATCAGTTATACTGTCTAATTTAACATCTGGTGGAAGTTCTGGTAGTGATATACATTCCACCGGATTTAGGGTTTTCACATTTAACACTTCCAATAGCTGTTTGACTGTACTAACTGCCTTGTGTGTGACATTATCTGAAACATTCAACACAGTGTTCACTGAAAGTTTGGGAGAAAGGTCCGCGTCTGGTTTATTGGCATTGGAGACAAATTCTTTACAAGCATTCTCAGTCGTTAAGACATCAGCATTCCCATTGGATATTGAATCACTTTTGCTTTCTATAATATTAGAGTGTTTTTCATTCTTACGAGGTGGAGAATTATCCGGAGTCCGTGAGGAATGATCAACTGCTGACTTCTTGTAATGACTAGCAGAATCAAAATTATTTACTTTAGACTTATAGACCGGGGATCTGTCTTGATTATCAGGGCTCCTGTCGCGTCGCCTATCTTTAGGAGTTTTACTCCTGGACCTTTTTGGGGACTTGTTCTTTTGAGACCTACTGGGTTTTGGGGAAGGGCTGTGGTTCTTTTTGTCTGGAGAACGCCTCGAGGTCCTGTTGTCTGTTTCTTTTTTGGAAGGTCTCGGAGATCTACTATTCCTATCACGGCGTGAGGGTTTAGGAGAGCGATTATCCCTGTCCCTATTATGCCAGGGTGAGCGGTGTCTCTCTCTTCTTTTAAAGGAAGGTGAAGGACTGCTCCTATCCCTTTTGGTGGGGGGACTGTGCCTTTTTCTAACTGGCGATCTGCTGTCATCTCTACGTGACTTGCGGCTGATATCCCGATCATGCTTGGGAGAAGAGCTACTTCTGTTGTATCGTGATTGCATGGGTGATCGACTGGCCTCGTCCCTCCTTCGTCGAGACAAATCCAAATCTTGCCTGTTATAATTACTGTACTTGGACATTTTAGATTTGTCTGGAGAGTTAGCATCCCTGGCAGGACGTTTAGGAGATCTACTATTTCTGCGATGCGAACGATCCTTTGAGCGACTACGTTTGGTGTAATCCGCCTTGTCCGGAGAAGTATCTTTTGGGAAACGTTTAGGAGTTCTACTTCTGCGATTTGAACGATCCTTGGAGTAATCAGTTTTGTCAGGAGACACTGCATCTTTGGTGGCACGTTTGGGAGATCTGCTTCGTCGTACAACTTCTGGCTTATCGGGTGAGCCCACATCTTTATTGATGCGTTTAGGGGATCTACTTGAACGATGCATGCGATCTTTAGAGCGACTGCGTTTGGTGAGGTTGAGAGTTCTGATTTCATTTCGCTCCTCTGAACGACTTCTTTGAGAGTTGGATTTCTTTCGGTCTTCTTTGGATCCGGAAATGTAGTTTTGTTGATCATACTTGTCATATTTTCTAGAGGATTTGGAAATAGATTCATCTCTGCGTGCTTTTTGATTTGATTCAACATCTGGAGATGATTTCCTGTTTTTATCTCTTCCTCTGACATCAACAATTTCCTTGTCTCCTTTCTTCCCTTTAGAGCTCACATGTTCCCTTTCCTCTGAATGTTGCTTCTTAGACCGTTTCTTCGAGACTTTTTCAGGCGAGCTAGAGGGGAAAGATTACAAAATTAATATTTAGATTGTATGTATGTATGTATGTATGTATGTATGTATGTATGTATGTATGTATGTATGTATGTATGTATGTATGTTGTGCAATTTAATTGATATAACTGTATATTACCTGTCGCAGCTGCTATCTCGCTCGCTTCCCTGTTTCTGTTTTGCGTCGTGTTTCTTCTGCTGTGGAAAAGAAGAAAGGCATTAATTTGGGTGAAGCGCGGAAGAAGGATTCCCACACACAATACAAACAAAAGGTGAGTTTTACAACTAGAATCAGTAACAGAACAGAATACAAGGAACACCTATTTTCATGCAATTACTAAAATACTACATAAACACTTGGACACTTGGAGGCCAAATTACATTAAATATTTCATCATAAAGCAATACTGTAAGTGCTGCACGGCCATTATTATTGAATATTCTCAACTCCCCGTCGGAAGATATCTCTGAGCGACTGTCAGAGAGACGCTTGCTATATAGACGCTGATGTTCAAGACAATTGAGTGCAAATGAAGTTGAATTTGAACTGGAAGTGAAAGGTAGTTAGGAAGGACGTAGACATGTGGGAAGTATGTTGAGTTGTGTAAGTGAAACATTCAATAAAAATCTGTATAAATATTTTAATTATTCCAAAAATGTCATTGTGTTTTGGGAATACTTACTGGGGCTTCTCTTCACACAGAGGCTATCCTATGAAATGATGCGGTCATAAACAGAACATATTTACTTCTGATTTTAAGGTAACAAAATAAAATATAAAACAAAATAAATCCATCCTACAGTATTTTGTAATGCGGCAAGAATCAAATGTTTACAATTATTATTACCATAGAGAATGCATTGCATCTCATCTCATCTCTCAGGGCTTTGGTATCATGCAGAGGGCTCAATGGAGAAGGAGATCCATAACACATTATCAGTGAAAAGGGACGGGGCAAGTGTGGGTGGACTGATTGCATTTCATAAGGGAACGGGTGACTACCTTTCTCTTGCGACGATTCTTCTCCGAGGCTCCACTGTCGGAGTCACTGTCCTGCTCGCTGGAGGACGAAGACTCGCTGGAACGTGACCTCTTCTTCTTCTTTTCTTTTTTAGACGACGATCTAAGTTCAACAGAGATGCACATGTGAGATTGGCTGAACTGTGGCAGACTTCAACAGCCAAAAATGGACACAAATCGATGACACAAAATGTAGTCAAGTATTCTCATTCTTAATCAAATCAATTCATATATTGTTTCACCAAAAGTATGACGTTAACGCAAAATTTGAGCCATAAAAAATTAAATGGGACATTTGACTAAAACATTGAAATGAAGCTACATTATTTTAT
This sequence comes from Halesus radiatus, assembly GCA_022606495.2. Lineage (NCBI taxonomy): Eukaryota > Metazoa > Arthropoda > Insecta > Trichoptera > Limnephilidae > Halesus > Halesus radiatus. The sequence continues at coordinate 67,832 of JAHDVE020006105.1, read as the reverse complement.
GAACCACCAATGAAAGGGGCCCCCTTCCTAGGTCTCGGTAAGAAAGAATTTGATGAATGGCACAGGGGGCATAAAGGGCACAAAGGGCACATTGTCCACTGTAAGAACACAGAACACTATAATACAACACATATAGTAACAAAGTCTTGCTAAATTGATATCAGTATTTTTACCTTTTTGTTCATCGATTAGGATTGACTTATAAAAGAAATAAGATGGCGATTAAAATAAATTTTGGCACTTATAAAACATACACATTATAGAGGAATTTGGAGTTGCTATTGCATTTGTCAATTAAAATAATAGTGGTCAACAATATAAAGTAACAAGAACATGTTGATTTTTAATGACAAAAATACTGTTAGGAGTTGGAGCAAGTCAAATGGATTTTCTTAAGCTAATTTTACAAGCATTAATCAGTATTATCATTTTATCTGCTCTTAAAAGTCAGACTGAGGATAATTTGGAAAATATAGATCTTCCTACATAACGTACAATAGGGAAAAATGATCAATTCAATGTCATTTAAGACACTCCAGGAATTAATATCAGATATCATTCTAGATCAGGGATTCCTAAAGTGGGTTGTACTGCCTCCTAAGGGGAACTGGGAGGACCGTCGGTTACCAAAAACAGCATGAGGGGGTATAGAAGTTGAGCTGAACACCCATTGTGCAATGCCGCTTTAATCAATTAAAATTGAACAAAAGCTAAGCAAATTCAAATTGATCTCTAGCGAAAGAAGATGTATTAAATCCATTTCAACAACATTTTTAATGAAGCGTTCTCTCATTGCCTCGGCTAATCAACATAAAAAAGGATAAAGGTTTAATTTTACATCCTGAAAATAATATTGTTTAGTTTTTAATTGCATATTTCTAAATAAAGTTATGAATTTAACGTAGACTGCATCGGTAGAAAAAATGTTTGAATGGTTTATATAATATTATTAGTGGGGGCAATGGAATTAACTTTATAGAACCAAGGGGTGTAAGTACTAAACAGTTTGAGAATCACTGATCTAGATATTCATTTTTTATTAAAATCAAAGAGTTGTTTTCTTTTGAGTAATAAGGCTTGATAATAATATGTGAACCTGATACCAAAGAAGTTGTATCCTTTAAAATGTATGTATTAAATAGAGCATTCCAAGAAATTAACTATTCGCCATAATTTGATGTTATTCTTTTATCAGAGTACTAGTACTAAACAATACTAATTCAAAATCCTTAAAGTAGTGATGAAACAATTCTTACTTCAGATTATTGCGAATAATTCAGATAATAAATAAATAATTTATTATACTGATTAAAAAAAGTTGCCAAAATACAATGGAAATTAAAATATGGGAAAGAAAAAAGATTTTTTTAAACTTATTAAACGCTCATACATATTACATGTACAGATGAACAGATACACGAAGACATTGCCAGCGGTAAAACCATAGACAACAAGATTCCCTATCAGGGATTAGGGAATTTATTATTGATTAGGGCTACAATGGTGAAATCAAAATCACAGGCTTAGGATATTGACAGAGTAAATTTTTATTTTTTATAAATGGCAATTATGATAATCTAAGTTCTACGACACAACAGAACCGTAATCAGTATATCACTACATTAAAGTAATAATTATAATATTAAATAAATGATTCCTGAATATCCATGATGAAGATGAAAGAATAATATGTTGTATGATTAGATTTAATTTGTATAAGGTAGTAGAAAGAGCAGAAATATAATATTTAATTAGAAATGGTAATTTAAATATATAAGATTCATTGTAAAAAAGAAAAGGAAAGAGCTGAGTGAATATTACTATTGACTGAATCTACAATATAAATGTGTGAGAACTGGCCGTTAATTTCATTGAATGTATGTGGTGATAGTGTTCTCCTATGAACTGAGAATGGAAATGGACTTGAAGAGATGAATTATTCTACAAAACGGTATTATGTGTAAATGGAATCAAACATACTTGTCTTTTTTGTTCTTCTTTGATTTCCTCTTCTTCTCTTTTCTGACTTCGGGAGAAGAACTGGAAAGAAAAAAAAGATTAAAAAAATTTACTCAACCTGGGAGCGGTTGATCAAATCCAAAGTGGATTTCTGATGACATTAGGCCAGCCTCTCAGAAGCTAGGCGTTCAGTACAAAACCCGCAGGTACTTTAATAGTAATGATAAGTGCGCCCTTTCGTTGAGTTGCTGAGATGCCGCATGAGAAAGGGAATTATTTGTATGCGACTGTCATACAACGCTTATGTTTCTTCCTCCTACAAGATAGAGTTTCATTCTGTCTTCTCTTTAAAAAGACCCTATGTACATAACATCCCAAAGATAACATGAGAAGAATATCCCTGCCCTGTGTGGTATTGAAATATTTAAAAAAATATCTAGTACTAACCTAGCATGCCTCTTTTTCTTCTTGGGCTCCGGCTCCTCTAGTTCAGGGCTGGGAGTGCGCACGGGCAGGTAGGGCGCCTCTGTCCGCCCCCCGGGCCCCGCGCGTGAGCCCCCCTTGAGGGAGCTGCCCTCCACAAAGTGGGAGGAGATCCCAAAGGCCTCCCGCAGCCGTGCGTTCTTCTCCTGCTGCGCCTCGGCCAGTTGGTGGGTCTCCCGGACACTGGAAGAGAAATGAATATTTAGTTCACTAAAAGAAAAAGCTTACTATTAACTTAATAACCCACATGTTCCACTGCTCCAAATGACAACAAACATATTTCATAATAACAAAACCTCAATGCAACAGATTATAGTTATTCTATGGTTAAAAACTATGCGGGTGTGATGGTCGCCTAGCACTCAGATAAATCAAATCAGAATCTCATACCATATATGAACTTAATCCACTTTCAGAACATGTTAAGTTTAGTGAAAAAACGTGTGATATCTTCCCTGGAAACTGTTACTAGTACCCAAAACAGATAGCTGTAAGATTAGCTCAAAAAGTCGTCACTATAAATTAAAATTTTCAGTTTCATTTTTAAAAAATTATATGATACATTTAAAAGGAAACTGATTTTATTATAAAGGAAAGGTGAATTCTTATCAACCTTATGACAGAGCGCATGGCTCGCTGGTGACCGTTGTTAGCCAGGTAGACTTGCAGGTTGTCTACATCGTGCGAGGAGGCCACCGGGTGTGGGAGGCAGCTGCAGTGACAGCAGCACGGTCTCCGCATCCTCGCCAGAAGGTTCCGGAGATCAGGGTTCAAACAGGCTTCGTCCAGCTCCGGAGTACCCAACATCTCTGTTGGACACGGTAACTGTCTCTCTTCACACCGGGCCTGATGCCCCATCTGGTACGAGGAGGTTCTCTGACACCTTCCATACGATTGAAGTCCTTGAACGCCGTGTATATCCGTGTAGTGTGCCGACATCATGGAATGCGGAGAACTAATCATCTGATGCTGAGTGCTTATCATCGGATGCGGTGCAGTTATCAACGGATGCGGATGCGAAGCTATCATCTCATTGTTAACTCCCTCATTTGCGTCCATGGCTTGCTTGGCCTTCTCCGCTAGAAGAGCGCGGCGATACTTGGAATTCTTCTCAGCAAAAACGGCTTGAAAGGTTCCTCTCCAAAGACGACCGAACAAAACTCTTTCATTGGGAGTATCACGCTTGTTAGACACATTTTTGCTACTGCCGCCACGGTAAAGCATTTCAAAATAATAGAAATATTTTTAAAGTAATTAGATTTTTTTTTAATACTAATTATTACGACTATTTTTTATGTAAATATATTTATAATGTATGTTTATGCTAGCTTAATGTAATGGAAGACTCTGAAGACACCGGGAGTCAATGTGACAAGGTTTCGTGTAAATCGAACCATTCACGTTTTGGAAGACATATTTGATTTTGTGATTGAGTCCTAGGTTTTCATAGATCTAGTATATTTGATCCGCCGATTCGCCTAGTCAATATTTGCAGGCAATGGTCGAGATTCCGGCGAAAAGCGTCACCGGGATAAGCCCCACGTCACGGGCCGCCGAGTCACTAAACATCGCGATAATTTTCTCACTAAAATAATGCATTAAAAACTTCAAAGCCTCCTTTGGCGCATTCTTATTCGTTTGATAAATAAAAGGTGTTAGTTAAATGATAAGAAAGGAAAGGGAATTATCCGCCGTCGTCTATTAGAGACATAGCGGAGGCTGGGAGGAAACTGTATGGAAAACAGGAAGTTCGGAGTGCCGACGCGGGGGAGAGGGACGGCGCCATGGTCGGTGGATGGGAGAGAAGAGATGCGCCGACATCACAGGCCGCGCGGCGTAAAAGTGACAAGGGTTGACAAAAATCCAAGCCTGAGGAAAATTCTACGTATATTATTTAAAAATAAATGTCCGTAAAACGGTTATTCGGCGTCGGGACAATATATAAATAGATCCCAACGTGCGTCGCTTTCATTTACGAGTGACGAATTTTAAAAATGATTAACACCTGCCAAAAGCAAATTGGGTCGTCTTAAATATTTCCGAGATATTTATCGCGTGTGGTGCATATTTTCGGAGCATAAGTTAAATAGACTTACTTAACACTTCTAATGTTATTGCGAGAGTGATGCGTAAGTATTTTGCCTTATGTAAGAAAGCATGACACGCAAGGTGATGGAAGAAGTCAGGAACGCCTGAGAAAACATGACACGATCACGAGATCGACTAAAAAATATAAAGAAATTATGTCTGCATGTGGATGAAGCAATGAGTGTGTACTGAGACAGTTGTATGGCGTTTCAACCTCGCTGTATAGCCATGCGGAGATTTGCTGTAATGGGTAAAGTGCAGAAAATTTACCTAATTAATTTACTTATTAACATGGAACAAATTATAAAGGTATGCTTTTTATCGTAAAAAAATCTGAAATCAAGCTACCATATCAAAATGCATACATTACAAAATATCATCTGTCCGGTTTTGCATAACACGTCACGCGTATACCATGTGCCGTGCCCAGTTTACTGAGTTTACCTACAGCGGCAAACTGTGATTATTATGCTATTGTTATTGTACGAAGGGAGAACCCTGTTCCGGCAAACCAAGCCCCGTCTCCCCCCCACCCCTCACCCCTCGCCAAACCCAACCCATCGCCGGCGGAGGGTAGAAGATCAATACAAACTGTATACCCCCGAGAGGAATTCCGAGGGATTTTATTCTACAAAAAGACCTCTTGCTATTTGCTATTTTTGTATCAATAAGGCACCAAAAAACCTCTAAAGATGACCTCTTAGCATCGTATTATCAATAAAACTAAAAAACGAGCTTAGCGTTCAATCACTTAATGCAAGCTAATTTTATTGGAAACCGAAGCATTACATTGAAGTGAATTGTCAATTTCTATTATAATTCTCCTGAATTACGAGCAAAAATATTATTAAATAAATACAAATATGAAGTTCTACACATACGCTCGAATTTGTACAATAAAAACACAAGGAGATATCGATAGCCCAGTATTAAACTGCAACAAGCTGGAAAAATTACAATATGGGTATCATACTATTCGCCAAAAGGAACATTTGCCAGTTTTAAATAGAAATAAAACAAAAAAATTAAAATGTTTCACTTCTTGAGAGCCGAAAAACCAGTGTGAAAATTTTCAAACATTAAAATTTAGGTTTAGGTGTACGAGTATATCCATATTTATACAAATCTATTTCGAATTGTTTTCATTAAGGGGAACGGCTGCATGGCCTGTTTCATACAAAACCTAATTTTGGATTTAAGGTCAAAATGTTCACATAAACCTAATGGTATATATTTTTTAATTAAAGATTTAGTAACTATCTAGTACGCATGAGAAGTATTTTATTTATTTTTGTTTTACATTATGAAATATCGGCCATTAAAGGAATTGATTTTCCGCGATTTTAGAGGCATCTTTAACAATTATTCAGGGGCTACCGGTGATTTAAAAAAAAAGTTTTGCCCCATTTGCTTTAAAAATATAATGAAATGAAATATAAAATAAAATAAAACATTAAAATAAGCATTATTGTGGACTTTAAATTAAATTTAAAATAACCAATTTACTTTGGATCACTAATTTGCCGTACATAATTTAAAATATCGACCCGAAAAAACCTTTTTTTTAATGTTTTGTTTTGGTATTTTTATTCACGTAATCATATTTACATACCAAATATGATTTTGTTGCCTCTAAATTTATGAAAATTGTTTTTTTTTTTCATGGCATATACTTCAAAATTAAAAACAAAAATAAATAAAATACTTCTCATCCATACTAGATATTTACTAAACCTTTAATTAAAAAAATAAATGATTCAGTTTGGATGGGTATTTTGGCCTCAAATCCAAAATTAAGTTATGTATGAAACAGGCAGCGCAGCCGTTCCCCTTAACCGACGATTGTCCTATGCACTTCAATTTCGAATAGAAAGAACATAATATTAATATTAGCAGGCAATTTATGTGATTTAACTTATGATTAACAAATAAATGAACAATATTCTAAAAACTAAGTACTTTTAAAAGTAGGGATCTTATCAAGGGATCGGTTGCCAAATAATGGATTAAAGCGACAAAGTATGGATTTCCTCATATCCCAGAAAAGTTAACCATCTCTAATAGCTGAATGTAATAACCCACATAATAAATAAATACCTAACAGAGATAGGAAATATGTTTTTTGGAGCTTCGCCACCGAATGTTTGCCAAGTTTGTACCAAACTCCATTAGATAAGAAAATCAAAAGAAACCATTCCATATAAATTACATCAGGGCAGAGGTTCCCAAAATATTGTGCTACAAGTTAAACATATTGTTAAAAAATGATAAACTAAAGTTCTTAAAAACTTAAGACAAGATTTTTGTGCATAGCGCAAAGGGTAACAATTATTTTTATAAACAATAATTATTAGCCTGAAACACTCATCCAAATTGAAAAAAAACCTTTCCGAGCAAAGATAAATGTCGCCGACAGGACTCGAACCTGCACCCTTCTGATGTCCGGTCAGATGCTCTACCGTTGAGCTACGTCGGCTTATATTTTTTAATTAAAGATTTAGTAACTATCTAGTACGCATGAGAAGTATTTTATTTATTTTTGTTTTACATTATGAAATATCACATATTAGCGAATTGATTTTTCCAAGTGATTTAGAGGCATCTTTAAATAATTATTCAGGGACTACCGGTAGATTTAAAAAAAAGTTTTGCCCCATTTGGTTTTAAAAAATATAATGAGTGTTTCAGGCTAATAATTATTGCTTATAAAAATAATTGTTACCCTTTGCGCTATGCACAAAAATCTTGTCTTAAGTTTTAAGAACTTTAGTTTATCAATTAATAAATATTTGACAAGTCAAAGCAATTTTCACCAATAAAATGTAGACATAATTTGTCTCGACGCCATCTATTTGAGGGATTTAGCCGTTACAAGCCTTTCTCATACTAATAAAGTTGGTTGTTTACAGGTGAAAATATAATAAAAACAGTAATTATTGAATGAAACACTATATATTGATTAACTTGGCGGGTTTGCGATAAGCCGACGTAGCTCAACGGTAGAGCATCTGACCGGACATCAGAAGGGTGCAGGTTTGAGTCCTGTCGGCGACATTTATCTTTGCTCGGAAAGGTTTTTTCTCAATTTGGATGAGTGTTTCAGGCTAATAATTATTGTTTATAAAAATATTGTTAAAACTTTGACATGGTCATAGCAAATATTATATCGGCAATTTGCATTTCCAAGTATCCGTATTCGATTCTGAAATGAGTAAACAATAAAGCCGCGTGCAAAAATTCTGGATATCTAATACACTATCATGATACGGGCATGAGCTGTGGTCGTCGAGAGAACTCATATAAAGAGTTTTTTTTTTTTAAAGTTGTCAGACTGGGATACAACCATGAGAAGAATTTTACAAACTATGTTCATACATTGTAACGATACTTGTTTCTGTCCTCGGTCGATTAAATTAATTTAAGGGGAGTCCTTCTGGGAGTTTTTTTATTGACGAATTCGTCGCCATATTGCCGAAAAGCAGATTCTCTATTCAAAAATTCAGTTCTTAAATTTTTCACCTTTCATTTTTTTTAAGGCCATTAAAATGTGCTAATATCGTGGGGATTATTATGTCATGTCGCCTAACTTTAGTTTTATTTTATTCCCTATTTTCGAAGATAGTGATAAAATTACAAATATAGTCAAAATAAACAAATTATCGAAGAAAGCAATCACTTTGTGGCTTGACATTATAGAAAAGTGAAACTATTACAAGTATAGTCAAAATAAACCAATTATCAAAGAAAGAAATCACTTTGTGGCTTGACATTTTAGAAAAGTGAAACTATTACAAGTATAGTCAAAATAAACAAATTATCGAAGAAAGCAATCACTTTGTGGCTTGACATTATAGAAAAGTGAAACTATTACAAGTATAGTCAAAATAAACAAATTATCGAAGAAAGCAATCACTTTGTGGCTTGACATTATAGAAAAGTGAAACTATTACAAGTAGGTCAAATGAAATTATCGAAGAAAGAAATCACTCAGGCTTGACATTATAGAAAGGTGAAACTATTACAAGTAGTCAAATGAACCAATTATCGAAGAAAGGAAATCACTTCTAGGCTTGACATTATAGAAAGGTGAACTATTACAAGTATAGTCAAAAATGAACCAATTATCGAAGAAAGAAATCACTTTGTAGTTTGACATTATAGAAAGGTGAACTATTACAAGTATAGTCAAGTAATGGAACCAATTATCGAAGAAAGAAATCACTTTGTGGCTTTATTATAAAGGTGAAACTATTACAAGTAGTATAGTCAAAATGTGAACCAATTATCGAAGAAAGAAATCACTTTGTGGCTTGACATTATAGAAAGGTGAAACTATTACAAGTATAGTCAAAATGAACCAATTATCGAAGAAAGAAATCACTTTGTGGCTTGACATTATAGAAAGGTGAAACTATTACAAGTATAGTCATAATGAACCAATTATCGAAGAAAGAAATCACTTTGTGGCTTGACATTATAGAAAGGTGAAACTATTACAAGTATAGTCAAAATGAACCAATTATCGAAGAAAGAAATCACTTTGTGGCTTGACATTATAGAAAGGTGAAACTATTACAAGTATAGTCAAAATGAACCAATTATCGAAGAAAGCAATCACTTTGTGGCTTGACATTATAGAAAGGTGAAACTATTACAAGTATAGTCAAAATGAACCAATTATCGAAGAAAGCAATCACTTTGTGGCTTGACATTATAGAAAGGTGAAACTATTACAAGTATAGTCAAAATGAACCAATTATCGAAGAAAGAAATCACTTTGTGGCTTGGTGAAACTATTACAAGTATAGTCAAAATAAACAAATTATCGAAGAAAGAAATCACTTTGTAGCTTGACATTATGCTTAGACGGAGAAGAGGTTGAGATTAACTGAAACCGGTCGACACACGTATAAATTCAAAAGAGTGGTTTTAAACAAAGAACTTTTTTGAAAACAAATAGCCAATGGTCCCATACGTTACTACAACAAGCATTTAATTTTGTCACGGACATCTGCCCAAAAACTGTCTCTTTTGATACGCGCAGTGAGAGGAAAAAGTCAATTAAAAATTAATCGCCTCTACCCTGAAATCGACTCAGATTGGAAATCTCCGAACAAAATAAATCTTATATGGCTTGGGTTAACAATACGGAAATAATATGATTCATGGCCATGAAAGTAAAGAAGGAAGAAGTGAGAAACCTCATCGATATCCCAATTTGGATTATTTAAAAAGAAATCGGTTCTGAAGGAAAAATAAGGCGATATTTTCATCGACAAAGGCACTGGCAGACATATTTTGCAAGTGATATACATCAATATAATATTGAAAAGGTTCCAGTGAAATTCACATAAATTTCTACCCTTTTCTTAGAAGAATCGGAGCCGTAGAAATAAGTAAGGCGGTAGTAGAAACAGTCGATCAATAAAAGTGTGTAGTTGGTTGCACATTGAAATAGGCTCCGTTGTTTTCACAATGTCCATGGCTGCATGACTGCTGAACCTCCAACGAGGTAATACAGTACGCATACTAAATAACTTCTGTAGCGACGAACTTGATGTGTTAAAACTAGCACGACGTAAACGTAAGCTCGGAGACGTAGGATCGAGCACGGATAAAGGTGAAAGCATACATACATACACATACCACCACGTAGTGTCCGACACAGTGGATAGAACACCAGACATAACGGCCCCGACACACGCTGTTCACGACGACCGACATATTCTGACGCAACTTCTACAATCGGAAAATCATTTATACACATTTTATATCATTACAAAAATGTATTTTCACGACTTTAATACGTACACAGTTTGAACTGCTGCTAGCGAGTAGTCAAATAAAACTATAATCGCTGCTGGAAAAACGCGAATAAAAAAAGTCGTAAATGAATCAAGTGTTTATGGGTCCTAATAAAAATAATACAATCAGTTATGGTACTTTATCATAACTCCCAATTTCTGACACAGCCAAGCTAAAGCTGCTTATTTTCTGACAAGTCACGACATTTCGCTTAGAGTATTTTATTCAATAAAAATCCATTTTATAATTTTATTAGAACGTACAAATTTTAAAACAAACTAATACATTTGTTAAAGGGAATACACAAAATGTATTGCGTGTAAGTAATTTTCATTTTTATTTGGTTTTCGCAGGTACAACGCCGGATCTTCGATACGTTCATACTGTGCAAAAAACATATGCGCAATCTCTGAAGGGGCGCCGTCAAAATAAAGATCGTATTTAAATGAAAATATTCCCTAAGTCACGTATTAAAATTCTCAAATTCACGTTAAAGTTTCCCTGATTCATTTAAAAGTGACCTATACTATAATGTGGGATAATTACAATGCTATATTTCCCTGGCAACATTTGAACGCGTTAGGTTAGGTTAGGTAAGGTGGCTGTGGCTACGGGCGCAGACGTTGACTTGTGCAGTATGGACTTTTATGTATAAACGTGAATGTGGTATATTTTTATGACTATTATAACCTATTTTTACCAATTAGATGGCGAGATTTTGCACACCTTGTTTGTGCACACCACGCACTCGGTTTGAAGTATGAAGGACGAGAAATATTATCAAACCTTATGTTTGTTTTACATAGTTTACAGAGACGTTTCGCCTGTCAAAAGATGCACGCGAGCTTCCCCATCCCCGCGCCCAACAGGCCTATGAGTTGTCTGATTATGTGATCTATTTTTTATTGTATTATGACAATCGTCGCCGAGACTCTGGCGAAGCTGGCGCTCAGCCATTCGTACGTTTGTTTGGCGGTTACATTTCGAATTTCAGCGCTCACGTTTTCATAGTAGAAATTCGAACAGAAGAAGAGTTTCGAAGTTTCTGAAGAAGAGATTGATAAAAATATTTTCACTTGATTTGAAAAAAAAACGAATATTCTTCTTCTTTTGGTGACCCTTTCTATCGGAGATTAGCTATCTTCAACCTTCAATCTGCGCTGTGCAGGTTACAACCCGAAAAAACTCTCGGGATATTCAGTCGTATCAGTCACATAAGTTTCGAAACTATGAGTGGCGTCCTCACATACTTAGGTAATCTTGTATTATTTGTCTCTTCTCATGATATGACCAAACAGTATGGTGTTTTCTTCTACTTATGTCGAGGTTCAATCGACAAGGAACGCCTAAATTGGTTACCCTGTCCAGGATATTTGAGGATGCATCAATATGAACACCTTTGTATGTTCCTCGTTTATGATTATAATGTTATAATTCATTGAGTTACACAATACTGAAACGGGGAGAAATAAGTTTAGATGTTACATGACCGGGAAACGAGAGGAGAACTAATATCAATTGAACACGAAACAAATAGCTGAACAACGAGAAGAGAATTAATGCTATTAGGGAAAACCGTCCACTACATATGAACTGGTGGTAGATGTCATTATTATCGCCGTACTTCGGAAGCTTAACGGCTATCGAAACAGAAAATCGTAGTGGCCAGTTTTTTATATGAATACCGCGCACAAGAGTCCCAACTGCTCCCAACCGTCTGGAGGCAGTGAGACTATGGCATTCCCAATTGGAGAATGTTGTGAGGCTGAAGGTATTGGGGAGGGGAAGGAGAAGGGGGAGAGGAAGGTGGGGAATACCTGGCTATTCAGATCTGGTCACCGAAGACAAAAGCCATTTCAAGCAACGTTTCAATTCTGAATGGTGGTCTTTCACCAGGACGATACTGAGAGTATCTTCCACTCTGGAACGTGCGCAAATATACTGTATATTATTTTTAAATTAATTAATTGTGAAACAGCACAAAATAACCAAATAAAATTTACTTGCGAACGCCGGGATTTGAACCCGCGACCTTCGGATAGGTAGTCGAGAGCCTTACCCCTCGACCATGGAGGCCGTCAGAGGCCAATTCAGCAAGTAGCTATATTTTAGTGTCCAGGTTTCTGTGCCATGCGTGTGTGTACAGCATCGGTAACGATATCACGTAACAAAGGGATGAAAAAGTGAATGTAACTCACATGACTCTCCCGAAGGCATCCTTGGCGGGTTTGTCCAGATTGTCTCCATCCACCAGCTTGGCTCTGTACTCCGCTACCTTGTCCTCCACCTCGCTGCTAGAGAACCTGGGGACAATGGAAACGGGGTGATAAATTAGCATGGCGTTAAAAGATACATTTCCCTGCAGTCCATACATATGGTATCTATAAGAAACAGAGTGATATAAAATTATACTTAACCTATCGACAGGATATTAATTGGTGTGTTTTTTTCTTAGTCAAAACGGTTACGATTGTTTTACAATAAATCTACCCAGACCCAGGAGACCCTGAAGAAAATATCAACTTTGGGGATGCTATCCGGAGGATCTTTTTAAGAAAAAGAAGATCTGGGAAGGAAAAAGTATGAGGGGTGGGTAGGAATCTGGGGGGTCAATGTGTCCAGGAATGAGTGATGTATTAATTAATCCATCCCTCCCACTGCGGTACAAGGCGGTGGGTCGAGAGAGTCCGGCTGGAGAGATCAAAGGATCTCCCTCAACTAGCCTCTATCGATCCGACCCGCCATGCAGTTGGTGGGCAAACACATCCGCCGCCAAGACCTGGACAAATCTCACCCCATGATCCAGGGGACCCCTGCTAAGTCACGGTAAAAATGCTAAATCGGTTCATGTTTACCGCGCTTGTTTAGTAAATTATCGCCTCAACGGCGCTTTAGCAATCTGTTTTATTTATTTTAATCATCTCCTTACACTTACACATAAATATACAGTTATTCACCACAGTGCCTAAAAAGGGGAACAGTAAAAACAAAATATCAAGGTAAACAATCAAAGAACATACAAGAAAAATACATCATTAAATTAGGATTAACTTATTGAAGCGCTACGCTTCGGTGTAATATTAATTATTGAAAATGAAACTGGTTACTTTTTTTTAAGATAATTTGTGACTCGATACGTATATTTTTTAGAGAATTAAATTATTACTATGATCTGTAAACAAGTAGATCCAGTACTACAAAGTTTCCGAGAAAGGGGTTGAATTTACTGTAATCTTATAAGTATTTTTTAAAGATAGAAAATAAAAATGATTGATATTTAAAAGAATCAAACCCGTATAAAGATGAAGCAACGCTCAGCATGATGGCTGAGATAAAATAAATCAACCCCCTAAAAAAGGTTTCGTCAGCTGCTCCTTAACACGGTCGCCATTTTTTAAAACTTTCACTCGATAGCTTTTGTCAAACTTTGGTAAAATAAGTAATAATAATGCATTACTTATTCAAACGATTAATGTTTCCTGAGTTTGGCGGGTATAAAAAAGGCCCCTGGGATTAAAAACAAAAGGTAAACGCACCAAGCGATAAGTAGTAAATGCCAAAACGAATAATATATTATTAATTTTAATTGCACCGCCGAGGATAGTGTTCACTTCCAGTTTTCAGTCACGAAAGTTTGCCCCGGAGTGGCGATATAATAACGTACTTGGTTACGCTGGAACTTTACTAACACAACACAGAACTAATTCCACACCTGCTTATGCAAATTAATACTTTCAGACACACGAAAGAGTTGTAAAACTTCAAAAAATAACACGAGGAAAATCTACAGCGTATGAATTGTATTATCAAATATTTCGCACGCTCTCTTGAAACTTGAAACATTAAACAAATGAAAACTTTTATTTGAAATAAAAGAACTCTGTGGTTATTTGAATAAGCGCGAATTTAAATTTTATTCCATAATATGGAGGTAAGAACTGCTGCACTATTGCGCTTAGGTCGGCATTGACCATCACCGAGGGTGGAATTGGTGTGAGGCGACTGGGAGGAATGGGTAACGAGGTAAAATTATTATTATACGCACTATATAAAGGAGGGGGGGTATCGTATTGTGTAATACACGTACAATATCGATGGAAGCAGGCGGAAAGAGTAGGAAGGAAGGGAGGGGGTATAATAACACTGATGTGGCCGTACAGCAGGGGGATGAATCGATTTTTTCCAAGTAAGGCACTCTCGTTACATTTTAAGGGAGTGGGGTGGACGGACACCCTGTTGGCACGCGCAGGGGTCGTTGATTTACACATGACGTCATGGAATGCACCTTCTTCACTAGCTGTGCCCGCATGAAATAAATCACATTCTCGTAAAATATATCAGCTGATTCGATAGCACCATTCATCGTGCTTTCATTATACACTTGTGCGATCTAATCAAGGACTTCACAGGAATCGGCAGGCGATTTTTCGACGTGAAGTGATTCAAATCTGTTTCAATGATTTTTTAAGTCGATCAAGGTACAGTAAAACGCAAAGTATTTGTCATAATGAAGAAACCCATAAAAAAATTCTTTCTTTTTTGAAGAATACTCACCGTCTAAAGTTGCATTATTTTTTGTTAAAACACGTTTTGTCTGGGTCTAAGGAGTAAAAAGGTCGTACATAAATAGGCGACATCAGTTTTCTTACAAATCGGTATTGATCACACTTCTGGGGATTTTATGTTCAGTGGGTAAAGCCTACGTTTCAATGTAAAGATCTTGAAATAAAACTGAAATGCTAAGATTTATTCCAAGACGGTGGAGGCGTTATCTGTCCTAAGAAAAAGGCTTTTTTATTTTTAAAATGAACTAAATCGAAAAAGATGTTCTATTTTTATTTCACGATTATTAAAGGGCTGCGCCTTTTTATTGAAGTATTATGTAAAAACCTTACGTGCAAAAAAAAACGGAATGTAGGCGATACGGCGGAGTGGACATTAATTTTTTGGCACATATATCCAAGGCTGGTCGTTCCATCATAAATCGTGGGGCCTGTGATGTATAATGGCTTTTGGTTTCAGTGGCATGCTTTGGGATATCGCTGGCAGACATATTATTAGATCGAGTGGGGGTAGGTACCGCGTCGAGTAAATTGCAGAGTGGTTTTTCACGGACGTTCTAAACTGGCATAATGTGTCACGCAGAATTTCCCCTAAAATTATTTTTTTCTGTCGATAATGTCAAGTCATGTTCATATGTTATTTCTAATTTTACTACCCGGTTTCGCCAATAAGCGTAATTTTCACCGCAATTCAACAGGTGGATACTATGTTTACGTAAACTTATTGTATATTGATATTTCAAGCTTCATAGCTCATTATGGAAATTACTTTGCGAACTGAAAATAGTTTTTGAACTAAAAATTTCAGACAGAAAGAGCTGTGCAAAATTCTCGACTCCAGAGCTCACCGCTTGCTTTTCTGATAATGTCAAGTCATGTTCATGTTATTTCTAATTTTATTACCCGGTTTCGCCAATAAGCGTAATTTTCACCGCAATTCAACAGGTGGATACTATGTTTACGTAAACTTATTGTATGTTGATATTTCAAGCTTCATAGCTCATTATGGAAATTAATTTGCGAACTGAAAATAGTTTTTGAACTAAAAATTTCAGACAGAAAGAGCTGTGCAAAATTCTCGACTCCAGAGCTCACCGCTTGCTTTTCTGATAATGTCAAGTCATGTTCATGTTATTTCTAATTTTATTACCCGGTTTCGCCAATAAGCGTAATTTTCACCACAATTCAACAGGTGGGTACTATGTTTACGTAAACTTATTGTATATTGATATTTCAAGCTTCATAGCTCATGATGGAAATTACTTTGCGAACTGAAAATAGTTGTTGAACTAAAAATTTCAGACAGAAAGAGCTGTGCAAAATTCTCGACTCCAGAGCTCACCGCTTGCTTTTGTTGTTACGGCATACAAATTTTCTGCTATAGAGTTTAAAATGTGAGGCTCTGAGGCGTATGTGTCCTAAAACCATGTATGAACGTGTGAAAAATGTCGATTTTCGCAAAGAATGCAAAGGCTGACGTAAGCGTAATTAGTAAGAATTTGAATGGTAGAAGAAGTCGGGGACTCCTGAGGAAGGCATGGCATGATCAAGTGAGCCAAATACATGAGTCGGGCTACGCCAAGAGTCAGAATGACAGAAGAGTTTGTATGAGACGATGTATGAAAATGAATGAAGCAAGGAGTGTGTGCCAAGACCGAGTTGTTTGGCGGTCCGTCCTCTCTGCCCACCCCTACGGGGAAACAGCGTGATGGTTACTTAATTAGTTAAAATGTATTTTTAAATAGGTACCAGAGATCAAAATTCGGGAATTAAAATAAATATTATAAAATCTCTGCTGTGAGAAAAAAAAATAAAACTCTGTGTAAACTTTCGGGGTATTTTCTTTTTGGCTTCAAGATTCGAGGGAAAATAAATTGGTGGTGATTGCGCCCAACGACTCGGGTATATTTGTATGGGATTGAATGCGTTCTGTATATATTGGATGTGAGGAAACATCAAGCTTTTATGGTTTCAATCATATATTAACTTGGGAACGTTTTTCCCCGTCGTAAAGGCGACTCGAATCAAAATGAAACGTTCTTCCGAGGGCAAATAGAAGTTTCCCTTTGATTTATTCGGCAGTAAAAGAAGAATAGTTGACTGTGGGCCAGTTTTATAAACGAACTATTAAATTTCTGTTACGCAACGAACCGTTTCGTTAACGAACCGTTATCCATCCGTTTATTTTTTCATTAATAATTGTCATTCGCTTGTCGTCACTTTCACTGCTCGATAAGGAATCCCATTTCACAAATGCAAATTATATATTGCCTTTTTAATTAAAATTGTGCACGGTTTCAAATAAACTGACAGTTGTCAAACGAACGGTAATCTAACGAAAGTTTATAAATCGGCAAAATCGGGCGGTAGACCAAATATTAGTTAAAAATGGTATCAAGTCTTAAGAACGGATGGTTATAAAACTGGTCCTAAGTTGACCAAGTGAAATTATACGACTCTTCGTGTAGTATGAATGAAAATACAGAGGCCTCTCGTCGTCGGGCAAAGATTTATAAGTTACAAAGTAAAAATATTCGGTACTTTTATATGTTGAAGGTGAAACATGACCCTTTCTGGACAATGCGTGAGTGTGGGGCTCTTTTATTAGCGGAACGAGGTGAAAATATACGGAGATTTTATATCGTGTTGGACAATGTGAAGGTAGGTGGTTCTTTTCTGGACAAGGCGAGCGAATGGGGCTCTCTTATAAAGTGAACCAGGTAACAATATACGAGACTTTTATAAGCTTAACGAAGTGGGACCATTGTGTAGGGCTTTTTAATGAAAGTGAAGAATATTACGGCTTAAAAAAATAAATTCATATAGATCAGTAAACGTCGATTCAGAATATACAAGTTTTATTATATATAATTAATTAGACGTAGAATTTATAAATCTTTATTTAAAAGTGAATAAAAAATCATCCGGTCAAAACACCCTGTTCTGTTGGTAATATTGCATTCTTGACGTCTGACGTCAGGGGTTCGCGCGAATTCCGGTTATGCATTTGTATGGAAATTTTTGTATGTCGATTTTGTTTTGTATTTTAAATATCCACTTTTTTGTATGTCGATTTTGTTTTGTATTTTAAATATCCACCTTTTTAGTTTTGGTTAAATTTATACTCAATTTGGGTGACTTTAGGATCTGTAATTGTTGATAAAACTATTATTATTGAAATAAATTAGGTATACTCGCGGGCAAATCAATCGTCAATATGGAAATTATGACAATGTTATTGTAAATATTATTACTGTTAAATTATTATTAGTTAAAAATTCTAAATAGGTACATACTTTTATTACTTGTGATTATTTTTTACAGTTTCTCCACACGGGAAGCCCTGACGGAAATAATTTCCCTCAAGGCCTGTCATCTTTGGGGATGTTATGTGGAGGGTCGTTTGGGGATAGGAAAGGGTGAACCTGTATGAGGAAGGAAACCCAGAGGCTGGCAGATCATTCCACAGCCGAGCTGTTAAACTCAAGAATGAGTCGTAGAAGCGACCCGTTCTCGTGTGACAAATACCAATCGTGCACAAATGTTTGGCGCGCGATTCCCGACTGTGCGCCGGTGCCGATGGGATCAATGACGCTATTTCCTCAGAGCATCTTCCATTTAAATACCGGTAGAACAAGGACAGCATTCCCACCTGGCGTCTGTGCTACAAAGACTGCAGTCCGTTTGTTAAGATATGGGAATCTATAGATATTTTTTTCAGATATTTTGAGCTCCAGACCAGAAGTGGCAAATTCAGCAGTGGGGCGCACTTGCGATTTATACAGGGTCAGCAGTTGTCAGTATCTGCGAGTCCTATACTGTACAGTACGCCAAATGAACAAGGAAAAATGTACGGCGCTTTCTTCAATGGGGCTGCTCTGAATCTCGGATTACAACATAGCACTACATTATTATGAAAAAGGGGAAAAATAATTTTTATAAGGAAAATAAGACATTTAAAAGGTAGTCACTGCGTAAAGTTATACTATTAATACTCATTTTACATTACTTGTAAATGCCACATTTTAAATACCACATCACTGAAGTCGGCGAGCAATGAGCATGGGGCAAACATTATGTTAATTGTATTGCCTTCCGAAGGCGAAGACAGTTTGAAAATGCCCATTAAATACAAATTGTATTAATTGTTATTGTGTTTAATAATAATAAAATTAGTGAATAATCACGTCCCGATTGCCAACAACGAGCGTAAACCCATACATATAGAAAGAAGGGCCTTAGATTAAATTTACTAGAGCAATTAGAAATTAATAAACGAACAGATGATCTTAATATAACGCTAATTGAAAATGTAAGGAAAATTATTTATTCCCCACTCTTAAGCATATTCACGAAACCTAAACAATATAAATTCATTGAATTAAATAGCTTTCAAGTAGAATAATTTCAAGAATTTTTAATTATCACAAATATTTTCAAAATATATTGGTTTTACCGATAATATCACTTTAAACACCGTTTAAATTAAAAGTGGGTGGGAGAAAATAAAATCGTAAGAAGTGGTCGCAATGTGGTCTAACCAGTTTGAAAATGACTTTGAACAGCGAAATAGCTGTTACAATAATTAAAAACTAAAATACTTGCATAACTTAATAATAACATTATTAAATTTGATTTACTTCTAATATTTTTAATTTTTTTTAAATATTAATTGTACCTTATAATAATAGGAATGGTAAATAATAATCCTTATTTTCAGGCCTGCCGAGGGTGATGTCGGGGGATAATGGTGCAATATATTTCCACCATTGCGTATTGATTGAAAATAATACAATTTTATTTCTATACTAACGACGCATATTTTGTATACTCGTACATTATCAACAAACCCTTGAATACCATTAAGGCGATGCAATGGCAAGTAATGCAAACTCATGTGTTTTCGGTTTGAGAATTTGATGGCATAGAAATATCATAGATTTAATTAAATACTGCAAGTAGAATACACCTTGGCCTTTCGTTTAAGCGGGCATTTTTGTATGTCTTTTTATAAAGCCCAGAAAAAAATAGTGTTACAGATATTAAAAAAATGTTTAAAGCGCAAACTCTCCTACTTACGAACCCCTTTTCCGATATTGTCTTATTATTCATTGTGGTAAATTAAGTTTTTTAGAATATGACCGTAAAACATTTTAATAATTATGTCTGAGCTTTACAGAATAGAATAAAACACGCAATTTAGTGATGGTTTCTTTACGTAAATCGAAACATGCGGCCGACGTTAAGCGGGAATCTCAACCTTGTCGCCACCTGCATAAGGAGCGCGTGATTTCGTTGGAATTTTAGCCGGTGGATCGCCTTAATATTTAACAAGTTGCCATACGAATTAAAAAGAACAATAATTGCTTTAAGATGAAAATCTCACTGATGTTGAAGGAGAGAGGGACGTCGGAATTTTATTATTTATCACTGTTCTTTCGGTTCTAAATCGAAGTGCATAGGACAATGGTCGGTTTTAAATGGAAACAATTCGAAATAGATTTGTGTAAAACTGGGTACATTTCAATATTTAAGGGCGAGAGGGACGTCGGAGAGTTATTATTTATTAATTAGAAATATTGGTAATATAATACGCAATACGATAAACATAATGTTTTAAAGAGAAATATACGTGTTTAAAAAAAAAATAAAGTGGGCTTAGTATTTATCAAAATCAAAATACGACTTTTCTGACCGTCGTACGTATGTTTTACAAAATACTAAAAATAATTTTTGTGGAGAATTTAAGTGGAGAAAAAATTATTGCAATCCTTTCACAGTACGTTTTTTTTAATAAACTTAACAAAAGTTTTGTAATCCACATTAAAAAAAAAAACATTAAAAACAGTGTTTATGAAAAATTGAAACTACACCCTGTTCTTTTTTTAATTTCGTCTCGGGTATTTTAAAGAAAAATCTTCAAAGTATTTTTTGAGGTTATTTAACATTTTAAAATATTTTGTAAAACATACGTAGGACGTTCAGAAAAAAATTCATATTTCTGATTTGATTTTGATAAAGCCTATGTAAATTTAAAAAATATTTTTCTCTTTAATAACATTGCGTTTATTGTATTCCGTAATAATATTATCGTTATTTCGAATGAAAAAATAATCCATAGACAATAAAATAGTGCCCACCCACTTCCACAGTCAATAAAATAGTGCCCGCCCACTTTCTTACACATAAAATGACATCAAAGTAAAAACTTTCAATGTAAAATTAAGAGATATGAGTTAATATTGTATTTATAGTGTTTTAAAAAATAATACATAAACCAACATTTTAAACTTCAGAAACGTATGGGTTAAAAATATATTGAAAATAAAGCTTGACTTTTGAAAATCCCGCGAAGGTACATTATTCGTTTCGTATATCAGATATCTGACGTTTCTCTTAAGTGAAAAACAAAACAAAACGTACCTTATAATAAGTAAAATTAGTTAGATTCTCTTCGGTTTTATTTAAAACATACAAAAAACATGTTTTTTACATTCGAAAACGGAATTAAGTCTTTGTCATTCAATATTTGAATCGCGTAAAATAGATCGCAAGCCAAAAATGACATTTGACATTTCAGTGAAATTTTTTCACCGTGTTGACATTTTTTATAACTAGTCCTCAGTTGAGGGGAACTTAATCCACAAAATTCGAAAAATGTCTTTCAAAAGGAACAATATCAATTTACTTTGTATTCAAAGAAAATTATCATTTGAATATGCCTCGTTCGGACGATTCTGTTTTAGCGGAAGCGAGTTAAGGGGAGAGGAACGCCGCAGAGGGATTATTTATTAATTCCAAATGATGAAAATATTATTACGCTATTATATTTGAACTCGAATCAAAAGGCAAAATGCATAATTTAATGAGTTCTCCACGGATTTGATTTTAAAGTGGCCATCTTGAATATCTAGAGATCTGCACTGATTGCGTTCAAAATTGGTTTAGGGGAGAGCTGAACTCGAATCGTATGTCAAAATGCACAGTTTAGGCGGCTATCTTCTTGAATTTATCGAGTTCTGCACTGATATGGGACAAAATCAGTATAGAGGAGGTTAAGGGGGAGCTCAACTCGAATCTATAATCGTACAGTCAAAACGCAAAATTTCGGCGGCCATCTTGAAATTATAGAATTCTGCACCGATTTGCTTCTAAATCGGTATAGGGAAGGTTGGGGGGAACTAAACTCGAATATTACTTACTATATTTTTACATTGGATTATGACATCGTTTCAGCAGGTGGTTTGACAATGCAGTGTAACGACTGTAATGCCTTAAAGTAGGAGGGAGAAATATTGGGAATGTGTTGTACAGGAGGAAAAGATGCGTCTTGACGTATTTCCAGAACTATCAGAACCTTCAGAGAGATTGCTGCTAGGCACAGCACCGGAATCAGAAAACACTTTTTGAAAAATATTAGTGGATACAATTCAGTATTCCAGATGACAACTTTTGGATTGAACATTGTAAGGGAGACTGGTTTTATGCCCACATTCAAAGGAGGGGCGGCTCGTGACATTTTGGTGTACTAGAATGCTAGGATTGAAAAGGATTTTTTTTTTAATTTTTGTATAAGATTTTTAATTAAGTTCAGGGGTTCAATTGACCAAATTTAACCCCTTAACAAAAACATTTTCATACAATTTTTTTGGTTTAAATTAAATAATTTACTTTCGGCTACAATATAATCAATAATATAATTTTTTTCAATATAAGCACACTAGCATGCCAAAAAGTGATAAGCTTCTCCTGATTCAAAGTACAACTTATTTCAGCATTTTACTCCACCTTACAATATTACACCCAGTTTACTAGAATTCACCTTCAACTTTACTCCAAACCATCCATAACCCCGAGTAACGCCGGGTATACGACTGCCAATACTTCATAAACACCGTACATTATAGTATTCAATAATTAAGCAGATCTCCCACCCAGGTTGGTAAATGCCACTCCAATCCCCTCCCCCCTCCCAAAGACAAGCCGACCCATTACCACCCCTTCCTACCCATACGGACAATGGACACACGCTTTACTTTGTTTGATAGAACTAAATGTTTGATGAATCAAAGGAAAGTCACCTTTTCGAAAAACAAAAGTTCTAAATTAAGCTCTAAATTTGAATTAGACACAGATTTGGACTTAGGATCAATATTTAAAAACAAGGATATATAAAATCATTAAATTATCATTGTAATCTAAATTCTCTATGAACTAACCCATCAATAGTCCCACTAGGTTAGTAGGTAGGTACCTAATGGCACTTTTCCAAATTAGAGAAACAATATAAATTTTGAAATACCTAGGTAGATGAGTAGGTACCTATGAACATTAAAAAAAAAAACTGAAAACTTTATAAATATGCAATAATAACATGTTTGAATTATGAACAGTTGATGTGAGGGGATTTTGTAGTAACCAGGAAATTATATTGTTTGAAAAGATAAACTAATAATTTGATAAACATTTTTTTTTATATTTAGGATACAAATCACCAAACACAAACTAAATAACCAACTGTTTTGGCATACGCTCTTGCTTCATCCTTATTCATATTTTGACACATGACCCAACTGAAGTACATATTTGATTTACCGATCGTACCATATCTTCCTGCGACATGCGACTTTTATTCCATCCACTTGAGAGCGATTTAATCTCTTAACATTCCTTTCTCAAACTATCTGTTCTACATGTCCAAATTTATATTCTCTTAATATTGTACATTCACTTTCATCAGCCTTGTATTCTTTTCATTTGTAACTAACTAACTAACCATCACGCCGTTTCCCAGTAGGGGTGGGCAGAGAGGACGGACCGCCAAACAACTCGATCTTGGCATACACTTCTTGCTTCATTCACATTCATACAACGCCTCATACATTCTCTTCTGTTATTCCGACTTCTGACATGGCCCGACTCGAGTATTTGATTCACTTGATCGTGCCATGTCTTCCTCGGGCGTCCCCGGCTTCTTCTTCCATTCACATTCGCGTCATATATTCTCCTTACACTCCTTTCTTCGTTCATTCGCTCTACATGCCCAAACCATCTAAGCGTCCCTTTCTTAATCTTGCTCACTACGCTTACATCAGCCTTGCATTCTTTACGAATCTCAACATTTTCCACTCGATTATACATGGTTTTACCACACATTCGTCTCAGAGATCTCATTTCTACAGCATTCAGTCTACTTTCATCCTTCCTCTGCCAGTTCCATGCCTCACTGCCATACATCAAGGTTGGTATCAGCACTCCATTGTGGACTGCTAGCTAACTTTTTGTTTGCGCCAACAGCGTTCAGTCCTCCGTTAATGGAGTTTCCTGCATTCACCCTTCTTTCAATATCCCTATCAGTCTTTCCATCTCTCGTGAACATACTTCCCAAATACATAAACTCATCAACCTGCTCCAAGTATTCATCATTCACAACTATATTGCACACTGTTTTCGTACTCTCTCTTTCAAACACCACGACTTTGGACTTATTTACATTCATCATTAGCTCATTCTTCATACATACTTCGTTCTTTCTAGATACGAGGGACTGTAGATCTTCCATACTGTTAGCAATCAGCACCGCATCATCAGCATACAACAGGCAACATACTTGCAGACTACTCATTTTCGCGCCCAGGCCGACCTCTTTCAATTCTTGCATAAAATTATCCACGTATAGATTGAATAACCACAGTGACATTACGCAGCCTTGCTTAACACCTTTTGTGATGTCAAACCACCCCTTAAAACCACCGTTTGCCCTAACACATGCAACGCTTCCCTCGTACAGCGATGCGATTGCCTGTATAAGATTTGTATTCACACCATACTTAGACAACACCTTCCATAACTTTTTTCTGTCAACCCTGTCGTATGCTTTTTGTAGATCTACAAAAGCACAGAACAGTTTCTGTTTTTTTGCCAGAAACTTCTCTGTGAGCATACGCAACGAGAAAATCTGATCCATGCACCCCCTTACACTCATAAATGCACCTTGCACATCCCATATTTTATCCTTTGTTTTCATTTGTACCCTTTCAATCAATATCGTACCATACAGCTTACCAGCTGAACTTAGCAGGCTAATAGCCCTGTGATTTCCACATTCCATGCGTGACCCTTTACCTTTGTATAGAGGCATGATCACAGCCCTTCTCTAATCTAATGGGGTGTAACCCTCCTCTAAACACTGGTTAAAAAGTTTGCATAACCATGTGAGAATTATACGGCTATATCCTTTAAAGTATTCAGCAGCAATATTGTCGAAACCAACAGCCTTACCATTCTTCATACATCTAATTGATCTTTTAATTTCATCCATGCTAATTTTGGGAACATTCACCCCATCGTCATTCATACCTGACTCACTGGAATCACTATCACTCGGGTTGCTTTCGAAGACCTCTTCAAAGTATTTCATCCATCTTTCTTTTATTTCTTTCTCATTCGTCAACATCTTTCCATCTTTCGATTATATCACTTTCACACATCCACTTTCTGGACCATTCCGTGACCTTTTGACCTCCTTCCAAAACAGTTTAATATTTTCTTGGAAGTGGTTTGTCATTTTGATCCCCTCTTCCTCTTCCAGGCGTTTCTTTCGTTCTTTCACTCCATCACATACTCTTTTCTTACATCCCTTGTAAACTTCTTTCGCTCTATCCCTCTCTTCGCTAGAATCACTGCCAGTCGCTATCAGGCATAACCACCGCTCCCCTTTTTCATACTCTCTGTTATACAGAGTACATCCAGACTTTTCCTTCCCATCGTATCGCATAGTTCATTCATCTTTCTTTCCATTCCTCCTGACATTCCACGTGACAATTCGACATTGCTCACGTTCCTTCCTCCTCTTCGCGCTAACGAAGGGTTGGCGGTGTGATGGATAGCGAGCCTCATCGACACCATTTGTAATAAATTCATTCATAGTTTTGGCATAAATATACATCTCAGGGATCTCATTTCCACTGCAGCCTTTACTTTCGTCTTTCTTCTGACAGTACCATGCTTCACTACCATACATCAGGGTTGATATCAGAACTCCATTGTGGACTGCTAGACCCTCTTCAAATGACAAATTTTTCCAATTTCCAATGGGTGTGGGTAGCGCCACACGGAAACCATTCATTGAGTAACCAACACCTCTGCCATAGGTCATCCTAAGTGGTTCGCTACGTTTGGTGACGTAGCAGAGGTACCCAGGTCATGGGGAGAGGCTTGTCGAGGTCTTGGCGGTGGATGCTTCTGCCCACCAACTGCATGACAGGCTAGATCGGGAGAGGCCACCAACTGCATGACAGGCTAGATCGGGAGAGGCCAGTATGAAGGAGACCCCTTAACCTCTCCAGCCGGACTCTCTCAACCTATCGCCTTGCATTGCAGTGGGAGGGATGGATTAATATGTCTGTTACTCCTGAAAACACTGACCCCGAGATTCCTACACACGCCTAATACCTATTTCCTTCCCAGAACTTCCTCACCATCTTTTACTTAGAAAGGTTCCCCACATCCTCAAAGATGATATAGGCCCTGAGGGAAATTATTTTCCTCAGGGCCTCCCGTTTGGAGTTAATGTTAAAAAAACTTTTAATTTACAACTGCTGCAACTAAATAACAAGATGCATATGTATCTTTCAGACTGAATCGAAATTATAGTATGTAAATATTTAATAATAGGACAAACAACAATGATAACTGAAATGACATTATTAATTAAAAAACATCCAATTTATAAGGCCAAATAAATCCAACATAATGTTGCTTACATATTACAATGATTATTCAATTTATCCAGTTGCATCAAAAATAATAAATTTCAACATATTCTTATCTAAATAATATCAATTTAATCCAATATGTTTAACTGTTCAATTAAATAACATACAGACACATTCTAAATACATGGAAGAATTCAATGGAAGATAGGTAGAATTGATCAATACATTAAATCCTAAGATTTTTATAGTGCAATCAGTGCTCAATGAAGTGCTTTGATTTAAAGTCTGAAGCCATACAAAAGAAGGCCAATTGGTATATATACATATAATTTTAATTGCGGTAAACTTTTTTGTATAGAACTAGCCATTTATTAAATAATTGGATAGAACAAGCGTCTAAAGAAACTATTAATGAAATGCATCTAAAGATTTTGAATCAAATTATGTCTTGTAAAAACAATGTTCCAAAGACCTTGTAATGAAAATGAATACACAATGATCTAGGCGTTTAAATTTGAGCTGATGCAAGTTCAATCCCCGCTGCAGCCCAAAATTGTTACATTGGCAAGGCTTATTTTCTCTGAATATATAAGCAGTCTGTGCATTATGATACTGTCAAGTTTGATGGATTTAAAATAAATGAATTTATAGTCCTGATTAGGTTTCTGGAAAAATACATATTAGGAGAGCAATACAACTTACCCTTGCTGCTCCAAAACATCTTCAAGTTCTGCGCATTTGACTTCTATTTTACGTTTCCTCTCGTGATCCAGAATGTCCTTGTTGGGCTGCCTGTTAGATGCTGAATCCAATTGTGCAATTTCCTCTTCGGTCTTGTAGTTGACTCTGTCTTTCGTTTTCCTGACGAGGGCCCAATTCCTCTGGACGTGGCCATTGGTGCCAGAACCACGAGGGGTTACTAAACCGATTCCGTTATACATCTTAAGTTAATTATGTCTGAAACACAACAAAAATAGTGGTTATATTTACGACTAATCCATGGTCCATCAATCAATATATTTTTTAGTGCGTCAGATGGAAATGTCGAATGGGCATTGCTGCAATAACTCACCCCACTAAAATAATAGTTAATAGTGATTCATTGGATATTAAAATCCTTTCAATTTAATTACTAACAACGTGATAAACGACAAAAAAGACAGCCGTCGACGGACGAACATCCGACACGGCCATGTTTGTAAGAGAGCCACAGACAATATTTGCTAAAGTCGAACATAAAACTAAATCGATATTTTATTTATAGAATAATTTCTTTTAATTACATTCGAAAATTGAAAAAAAAATGGTAAAGTAATGTGTACGATTCGTCATCAATCAAAGTTTTAGTCCTCAGATTGGGAATGAATTTTTAAGCTTCTTGAGTTTCAATAAAGTTGACAAGCCCTCATTCAATTTGTAAATTGAACAAACATTTTTTTGGTAGGTAAAATTAATGAATTGTTACATAAGTGGGTCTTGGGAATAAATGTCGTCATTTTGTAAATAATTTTAGGGGTGATATTTTAAACATTTTTGTAAAATCTTCAATTTAGTTCATTTCTCAAGATTCATTAGTTTAGTTCATCCACTAAAAAGTTAAGATTTGGAATGTCTCTTTGTGAATATAGTTTTATTTCTTTCTCCAAAGATTGGTTCTAGTAACGGAAGTGAGAATGAAAGACTCACGGAGAAAAGGGTGACAGAGCTGAAAAAGACATTAATTTCTTAGTGAGGGTCAATTGAATACTAGTCATCGAAAATAACTTTCTCCGTATTAGTTTATTTTTGTAAAAATAATAGCGATTTATAGTGGTGTTTCTATTACCCGTGTACCTACTTTGTCTATGGTCCTAAATGTCAAATATCAATACGTCAAAAGTTTTGACAAGCGGCTGATTGGGGCTGACCAATAGCGGCTGATTATAAATTGATTAACGTGAATTAGCGATAATAAAGTAACATTATCTTCGAAAGTACACCTCGTTGTTCATATAAATCATTAACCTCCTCCTGAGTGAGTGGTCATTTTGTACGTGTACGTTTTTACATACATTCAAGCGAAATCATCGGATTAGGGGTTATATTTTGCTTTTATAATGGTTAACCATGAAACAGTTGACGGGTACGAAGCCTTCACTGCATTTGTGGAAACAATAGACGTTAAAAAGGGCCCGTATTTTATATTGTACACCGGATCCATCATCGACGGAAAAAGCTGGTGCCCGGATTGTGTGGAGGGTTAGTAAAATGATCCTTGTTAGTTTAACTACTGTTCAAATACAAGTTTATATTGAAAGCAGCTCTGATGGACCTCATCCCGTGTCACTGCTTGAACAATTTGTAAGAAGCTTTTAATAATATAGCGTGTTATGTTGTATTTCCAGCTGATCCTGTCGTAGAGAGCGCCTTAGAATCTGCACCCGAGAATGCCAATTTTGTGACCGTGTTCGTCGGTGATCGGACCACGTAACTATATATTTTTTAAAGATCTATGTACATCAATTAATATGTGATGGAACGAGGTTGAAAAGGTGAACACTGCACAAGAGTCCCAACTGGCTGAAGTCAGTGGGACTGTGGAATCCCCAATTGTGGTTTTAGTGTCTCAAGGAAGTGGGGAGGGGAAAGAGGAAGGTTTGGAAGTTCCTGGCTATTCAGATCTATTCACCAAACACGATTCGATATTTCGATTCTGAATTGTGTGCTTTCTCCAGGGTGATACAGAAAGTATCAACCACTCTAGAACATTATGATGTAACTCATTGGTTAGTTACTATTGTGCTGAAATATGCAGGTTGTCTATAAGTGGTGTTAAAATAGGCGGAACAATCAATCTCCACCAAAGAGTTATTTCTTTCTGCATTTTTCTTATTTCTATTACTTGTTTTTGTTTTATTTAAAAAGGAAGACAAATATTCCCTGGTTACGAATAACCTGACAATATTTGAAAATCTCCTACTACCATCACAGTAAGCGGAAAATGTTGCTTGTGTCGTAAATGGAGGACTTAGCCAGCCGAGGAATTGAACTCACGACGCCTGGGTGAGACCCAAACGTGATGCCAACTCAGCCACTGACCGGTCACAATATTATTAAATTTATTCCGCTGACTGTTTTAGTGACCTTATTAATTTGTTTATGAATCGCAGTAACTGTGTGTAAGACACACTTTTTTTTTAAAAAGAAAGAGTAACATTTTCTGGTTACGAAAAACCTGACAATGTTTGAAAACTTCTACTACCATCATTATAAGCTGAAGATGTTACTTGTGCAATGATGGAGGACTTATCTAGTATAGAAATTGAACCCATGACGCCTGGGTGGGAACCGGACACATTTGTCAACTCAGCCACTAACCGCTCTTATGCGTTTGCAGCTCCGTGCGTCAACTAATTTCGTAATTACGGACTTGCTTTTTTTTGTAAAATGATGTTTTTGTAAATGGTACCGTCTTACCAGATAATGTGTTTATGTATTTCTATAAATATATATATATCATAAGTATTTCCGCAGAGCTTCATATATTTAGAGAACTGATTTCTTTTGTGTCATGTTTCAAAAAAAAGATAATGACATGACAGGATTTTTTTTCAGTTGGCACGCATTCTCGTGTCATACGAGAAGCGAGAATATTTTAAACATAGTATTACAGTGAAACTTGCTTAAGAAGTTCCCACTTAAGTAGTTTGGTTTTTTCTGTCCCTTTGAGACTACACAATGTTTTCCCACATAAGACTTTTCTTTTCCCGGTCCCTTGAAAAACTTCTTAAGAGAGTTTCACTGTATTCAGATTCCAATTGAATAATTTTTTTTGAGTATTGTACAAACAAATTTAAGGCTCAAAATCTCTTGAGAAAATGAGCCCTCCGAATCAGATCCATAGGACGCGTTAGCGTTCAATAGAACAATGTGGATGCGCCATACGGCGCGTTGGCATTCCACGTGTTAATATGTTTTTTTTATTATTTACAGTTGGAAAGATCCAAACTGCTCTTTCCGTAAAGACCCCAAGACCAAGCTGATGGTCATCCCGACTCTCGTGCGATGGAAGGGGCCTCAAAAACTGGAGGGGGAGCAATGTGCCAAGAAAGAGCTGGTGGACATGGTGTTCATTGATTTTGAAGATGATTAACTTGGAAGCTAACTTTCTCCATAATGATTTAAAAGGTTCAAATAAGAATAGAAGACTGCTTTGATCTATTTACATCTACCGGCACTGCGCAGGGGCGTAGAGTAGAAGGCACATCACAGAAGAGAGTATTCAGATTATACCCTGGGCCTATGTGTTCATTGATAATGTAAGCAAATAATTTTGCCGTGTCTGCCACTTTATGTGTCTGCGCTGCGCGGCACCGGTAGATGTGAATCGAACTTTATGCGTTCCATGGTAAAGATTTTAACTAATATGTATCAGCAATTATTGAAGAAAATTGTGACATTATAAATGTCTCATTCATTGAAATTTCTTAAATAAAATATATATTCTCTTGGTTTTTAACTTCTGGAAGACCGAAGAAATTGTGAATCAAAAGATCCATGAAATTTTTTTGATAGACATCAACATTTTTAATTAATATTTAGGTGTTGGTTTAATCCAATTGGTTTTTTAAGCGTTTAAGGGGAGTTAAATATTTTACACTAAATGTATTAAAACTTTTTCAATAATTGTGTTTTATTTCAATGTCATATATTTTTATTGTTTTTATTTAAAATAGACAGCTTTAAATTAAACACATACACACTTTGAAATAACATAATTTATTAACTATTCATTTATATTCCCAATTGGTTGTTTACAAGTTAGAATATAATATTTATGATACGAAGATTGAAATACAAAAATCACATTTGAATCACAATATTTTTTTATACATAACTTTATC
Organism: Halesus radiatus; assembly: GCA_022606495.2. NCBI lineage: Eukaryota > Metazoa > Arthropoda > Insecta > Trichoptera > Limnephilidae > Halesus > Halesus radiatus. The sequence continues at coordinate 36,335 of JAHDVE020006105.1, read as the reverse complement.
TCTTAAAAATTACATATTTATAACAAAAAATTAAAAAAAAAAAACAACAACATTGATCAATCGTGAAAATTAACAGCCATTCTTTCCAACTTTTCGATTGATCAATCTGAGGCACCGATTAGCGAAGTGTTTTGTTGATCAACGCTCTTTTCGCCTGTTTCCAAGCGATTTTTATCATTGATCATCCTAAGGGTGCCCGCCCACTTTCATAGACAATAAAATGACACCAAAGTAAAAACTTCCAATGTTAAATTAACATTGACGACCTACTGTATTTATTATGAATACACATAATTTGTTTTAAATACTGTAATACATTAACCAACATTTTATATTTTACAAATGTACGTGTTAAAAATATCGGCGCAGGAAAGCAATACTTCTGTAACCACCACTCCACTACCCACAAAAACGTTCTGTTTACACCATTCCACTATCACAATCTAGTCTCCTTTAATGGAAGCAATCTTCCCAACAAGCCCTCCATTGATATGCTTGGTGTAACCTTAAGTGACCAGCTCAGGTATGGGGCTCCATCGAAACCTGAGTAAAGTTAGCCTCTCAGAAGCTGGGCGTATTGTACAGAGCCCGCAGATACTTTAATAGTACACAACTGCTGACCCTGCACAAATCGCAAGTGCGCCCCATTGTAGAATTTGGCAGCCACCTCTGGTCGGGAGTCCCAAAATATCTGAAAAAAAACCTTGACTCTGTGCAGAAACGGGCGGTCCGTTTGATAGATTCGCCTATCTTAACAAATGGGTTGCAATCTTTGGAGCACAGACGTCGGGTGGGAATGCTGTCCTTGTTCCACCGGTATTTTAATGGAAGATGCTCCGAGGAACTAGCGTCATTGATCCCTTCGGCACCGGTGCATAGTCGGGAAACACGACAAACGCGCGCCCAACATTTGCACACGGTTGACATTTGTCACATGAGAACGGGTCGCTTCTACGACTCGTTCTTGTGTTCAACAGCTCGGCTGTGGAATGATCTGCCGGCCTCTGTGTTTCCTCCATCTTATAACATGGGTCTCTTCAAGACCCAAGTTCACTCCTTCCTATCCTCTAAAAGATCCTCCACACAGCATCCCCAAAGATGATATAGGCCTTGAGGGAAATTATTTCCTCCTTGGTCTCCTGTGTGGAGTTACTGTAAAAAAAAAAAAAAAAATTCCACGTTTTGTCAATATTACGTTTTTAAATTGACATATAAGCTTCAAAATCCTGCATTTGTTTTTAAATGACGTTGGCTGTTACAGCAATATTGCTTTCCTGTGATATGTTGAAAAATAACGTTTTAGCTTGACTTTTGCTAATGCCGCAAAATGTTTTGTACATTTGATGTTTCTGTTTCTCCTCCGTGGGACGTGGACAACAAAAACTAGGCAAAACATAGCTTATAATAAGTTAGGTTCTCTTCAATTTTAGTTAAAACATAAAAAAATATATGTTTTTGACATTAGAAAATGGTTAAACAAATCTTTGACATTCAATGTTTGGATATTAAATAATTTGCGAAAAATAATTAGCTCTCTGAGACGAATGTGTGGTAAAACCATGTATGATCGTGAGAAAAATATTGAAATTCGTAAAGAATGCAAGGCTGATGTAAGCGTAATGAGTAAGATTAAGAAAGGGACGCTTAGATGGTTTGGGCATGTGGAGCGAATGAACGAAGAAAGGAGTGTAAGAAGAATGTATGACGCCAATGTGAATGGAAGAAGAAGCCGAGGACGTCCGAGGAAGACATGGCATGATCAAGTGAATCAAATACTTGAGTCGGGCCAAGTCAGAAGTCGGAATAATAGAAGAGAATGTATGAGACGATGTATGAATGTGAATGAAGCAAGAGGTGTATGCCAAGATCGAGTTGTTTGGCGGTCCGTCCTCTCTGCCTACCCCTGCGGGGAAACGGCGTGATGGTTAGTTAGTTAGTAATTAGCGAACCGAAGGACGTTTGACTTTTCACTCTGTCGACACTCTTAATAACTAGTCCTTTGTTGAGCGGAGCTAATCCAGTTGTTACAATCTCCTAACTTGATTGTAAATTTGATCGAGAATTGCGTTGGGAGAAGCGTGGTTGTGCATTTGCGTCTTGAAGATAAATTTCGACTCGACAGTTGATTGGGATTGGGAACAATGGCCGTAAATCTATGTTCTAAAAGTCATCATAAATCATCACTCATCCGTAAAGCCATCATAAAATATTTTATTATACGTGGCTTAACTTGTCACAGATTACAGCATATTCTTGTTGAATGTCAATATTAGTAGGTAGACATCAAATCATTTTAACCTAAATTGATTTGAGTTCATCGCACCCTCAAACTCCCAAATCCCAGTTATGGACGAAATTCATAGAGAATTCAAAACCCCTGCTGAAATTACGCATTTTGACAAATTACAAACAAAATTTTTAAATATAAAAACACGTAACTATTTTAACCTTTGGAACGCTGAGCTCCCGCGGCCTAATATTTCCGAGGTAAAATTTTGTCTATTTCCGTCTTACTAGAACAAATAGTTTAAGTTTATACGAAGAGAAAGAATATTTTTACGTTGCTCATCGGACACAAATTTTGTGTATTCGATGGGCAATCTCAGGGCACTAGAAATTAGTGGTGGGCGAAGCGGCTCGGTTTAGTGAGGCGTATCACTAAATCAGCTCTCTGTGAAGACAATCCACATGAAAACTGGACGAAAAAGTATTGTGTAAGAGCGTCTTAAGGATGTCTTTAAGAGGGCCAAAGGAGCGAGGGAGAGGGCATGGTGCGTGGGGACGCGAACCGTCGTTCAATTGAGTCAGATCACTGAACCGGTACACTACAAAGAGCTGATTTAGTGATCCGGCTCACTAAACCGAGCCGCTTCGCCCATCACTACTAGAAATTAATGCAATTTCATAATATACATTAGGTTAGGTTAGGTTCTATTTTTTTTGCTGGTGAATTTTTATTTTCGACATGGCAATACTGCCATTTTTCTGTTTACCATATATTTTATGTTTATAAAAGTTTTTGCATCAAAATATTTCAGTTTCTTATGAAGTAATTGACGTGACTTTAGTAGATTTATGCAAATGCAAGTTTTCAGTTTCTTATGAAGTAATTGACGTGACTTTAGTAGATTTATGCAAATGCAAGTTATGTAAAAAAAAAATTAAACCTTATCCACGTCAAGGTGTTACTATAATATTTTTAAAAATTTATTAGTAACAAAAAACAATGTCTTATCTAACCTAATATATTAAAAATACATGGAAATTTAGGAATAAATCTTTAAAACGTACATGAAAAGTCATTAGCTAGGTCCGCACACTGTACGGCTTGCGCTAAGCCATTCCCAACTTGCAAATAAGTAATTTTGCAGTCAAAAGGGTAGAATGCATGAAGTCAGTTGTAACTATAATAATGTTCAACTATTTGCTGGTCGGGAAATGACTCAGTGTGCGGACAAAGCTAATAACATACAGAACATGACGCAAATAAATGTCCCAACAGTCTCATAAAGACTACAAGAATAACTAAGTTTACACATATTCTTGCAATATTTTTTCTGATTAATCTAACAACAATCAACCTATTTTATTATACAATTACATACAGAACATGACGCAAATAAATGTCCCAACAGTCTCATAAAGACTACAAGAATAACTAAGTTTACACATATTCTTGCAATATTTTTTCTGATTAATCTAACAACAATCAACCTATTTTATTATACAATTTGTAATGCATCATTTTCAAATGCATATTGCTGTGTACAATATAGTTTTACAGTGAAACCCTCTTATAAAGTTCCTGCATAAAAAGTTTTCATGCTTAATAAGTTATTTTTCCGGTACCTTGACCTTATTAGAGAGTTTCACTGTGTATTCATATATAAGGGGTTTATGATTGGGCTGCACTGACGCCAGTTGACGTGGGACAATCGTCATCAGTTGGAGCGGTGCTGATGTCGAGCTTGCTGAGAGGAGGGGTGATGGACACGTTGTAATAGACGTTCTTATTTCTTAAGAAAGATGAGGTGTTGTCGAATACCACTGTATCTGGAATGGTAAATATAACGATCAGATAACAGTGAAATGCAATAAATCATCCACAAAATGAGTGGAAATATACACATTTCTTCAGTCTCTTTGAATGTGTTATTTGTTCTGAGCATGCCTATGGAGATGTTTGTGATTTGTACTTCAATGGTGGCTGCAGAAAATATAAGTTTGCTGTTGACCCCAGAAAGGTATGCTTTATTTATTTATTATTTTTATTATAAAATAAAGATATTGCAATAACAAAAAAAGTAGTCATGCAAAGCTGACATATGGCAGCTTCTCTGCAGGATCTACTATTTGAAAAAATAATTATGAGCATAGTATTAGCTAAAAATTTGTAGAACTGTACAAGTTTCAAGGCCATTGAGGTACAGGATTATCAGTTGGGTAAATTTTGTATCTCAAATTGAAAAAAAAAAAAACTGACGGTAATGTCATTACCGGGAGAGTTAATTTATTAAATTTTGAATTCTTTTGTTCGTGTACAATGGCACCCATAGTGAAATAAATATTATTGCATTAAGATAAAATGCTATTATAATATTAGTGAAATAATCGCTATGTTGTAATGATGCGCCTACCCTAGTTGAGTATGGCAATGATTAAGGATGAATATGTACTTACAAGTGGATGGTCCATTGACGGATATGAGTCCAGTCTCCAGCACATTTCCGGTGATCTTCCTCGGCCCTATGGCAACCGTCTCCTTTCCGGTATCATCCAGGCTGAGCACCATGAACTTGATGTCATGGTCCTCCACTCCGAACTCCCATCTGAAAGTTTAACAGAAAACATGAACATAAAAGTTTCATACATCATCGGAGCTACAGCCTGCAGCTGCTTCTGGTCAACAATAAAAAAACCTAATAATGTAACACCACTAACGGAAAACGTCCCAGACATTGTTATCCAAAAACAATGGCATTCGTGACTCTCGACTCGGACGAGCCACATCTCTTCGCCTTGTTTGCTTACTTGTGTATCGTTAATCCAATATCTTGATCACAATTTTTAACTCAGTGGGATATGTGCTTCATTATATGAGTCGGATGGTCGCTACCGGGTGATAATTACCCAGAGTTGATGAATCAATATTAGGGCTGTAGAAGTGTTATTTCTGAATTATATATATTTTTTATATTATAAAAACCTTAATACACTACTAAATAAATAAAAAAACGAAATATTGTAAGGCCAGCAATGGAATTTAATTAGCAGCCTTAAATTAGAAGAAGAAAGATGCCGGCCGAGAATGCGGGAATTATTTCACAGGCACTTCCGCCTACCCCTCGCTCGAGTGAGGAAAGATATAATACAACCTTATATGACGTGAATTTGTGCTAGAATCACCAATAAACAGTTATACGAGGTTTGTTCAAAAGAAAAGGTGAATTTTCGCAGGCTGTGTACATTCGATTATCGATTTTTTTTTGTTATGTTGGTACACATATGTTTATCATATGTTAGCATTATCAGCCATTTTGGATTAGTGGTTTGTTTTTGACAACTGGAAAGGTTAGTCACATTTTTGTGTGTTCTTCGACTTTTTACTTTTGAAAAAAATGGATCAAAGAATACGTATTAAATTTTGCGTTAAAAATGCTCCAACGCACATAAAATGTTGGGAATTATTTCACAGGCACTTCCGCCTACCCCTCGCTCGAGTGAGGAAAGATATAATACAACCTTATATGACGTGAATTTGTGCTAGAATCACCAATAAACAGTTATACGAGGTTTGTTCAAAAGAAAAGGTGAATTTTCGCAGGCTGTGTACATTCGATTATCGATTTTTTTTTGTTATGTTGGTACACATATGTTTATCATATGTTAGCATTATCAGCCATTTTGGATTAGTGGTTTGTTTTTGACAACTGGAAAGGTTAGTCACATTTTTGTGTGTTCTTCGACTTTTTTACTTTTGAAAAAAATGGATCAAAGAATATGTATTAAATTTTGCGTTAAAAATGGAATAAAGTGCTCCAACGCACTTAAAATGTTGACTGTGGCATTCGGCGAGTCTACTTTGTCTCAAAAAAGTGTTTATAAGTGGTACAAGCGCTTTACAGAAGGCCGAGAAGATGTTAATGATGATGAGCGTCCTGGAGTTGCAACCACGTCAACAAACGAAGAAAACATCGAAACAGTGAAGAAAATGGTTTTGGAAAATCGTCGAATCACTATTAGGGAAGTTGCAGAGGATGTTGGCATATCAATCGGCTCATGCCATGCAATTTTCTCGGATGTTTTGGGCATGAAACGTGTGGCAGCGAAGTTTGTTACGAAATTGCAAAATTTTGAGCAAAAGCAACGTCGCATTAGTATCGCTCAGGAGTTGTTGAATGACGTCAACGACGATCCAGATTTGCTCAAAAGGGTCATAACTGGTGATGAAACGTGGGTATACTCGTATGGTTATGATGTCGAAACCAAGGCCCAATCATCCCAATGGAAGCGGCCAGAAGAGCCAAGACCGAAAAAACTACGCCAAGTTCGATCAAATGTGAAGGTTTTGCTCACTATTTTCTTCGATTACAATGGCGTGGTGCATCATGAATTCTTGCCAACAGGTCGTACGATTAATAAGGAATACTACAAGGGAGTTATGCAACGTTTGTGTGAAGCAATACGGCTCAAACGATCGGAATTGTGGAAAAAAAAACATAGATTTTGCATCACGATAATGCACCAGCTCACACATCAATCCTTGTTCGTGATTATTTGGCCAAAAACAACACCGTAATCATGCCTCAACCACCGCATTCACCAGATTTGGCTCCCTGCGACTTTTTCCTATTCCCGAAACTGAAGAGAACAATGAAAGGAAAGCGTTTTGCCACAATTGATGAGATAAAGTCAGAATCGAAGAACGAGCTGATGGCCATACCGAAAAGCTCATTCCACAAGTGCTTCGAGGATTGGAAGAAGCGCTGGCATAAGTGCATTATATCTGAGGGGGATTACTTTGAAGGGGAGAAAATGGATATTGATGAATAAATAAATACTTTTCGAAAAAATTCTAAATATACATTTACAGACTATTATTTGACATTCCCTGCATAACCAACCAGTTGTTGCTAAATGTTAATATAGTTTTATTTAATAAGGAAAATTACTGGGTAGGGTTAAGAATTGTAAAACTTTACTCCAAACTATTAATTTATAATGAAGTACGGGCAACATCAGGTACCTCAGCTAGTCTTCTTCTTCTGTTATATAAAGAAGAATGTCCCGGGAGGGCGGTGTTTGTTTTGTATGCAAATCCACAGTTTTATTCCGAGTTTGATGAAATTTTGCACACTTGACTTTCGAAACAAAAGGAAAGTCACTGTCTACATGAAATATCGAAACCCCCCCCCCCTTTAAGCAGAAAATTACTGGCTAGGGGAAGGGGTAGTGGCAGGGGTGACACATGACAGGCTCGAAACTTTACTCCAAACTATTCATAACCCCGGGCAATGAAACGCTTCAGCTAGTAATCTATAAATACTTAATAATTTCTCAATGCCAAAGGAAAGATATCATTTGAATGTTCTAGGACAATAAAAGTGGTTTTGAATCAGGAAGTGCTTACCTCAGGAAACATCCCTGCTCTGCACATAGAAGATCGACAGAATGCTTCTCCCCGCTTTTGATGGTAACGTTAGTGTAAGATGCCTTCTTTTCTTCATTCATCTTCCTCGTGTGGTAGTGCTTTGGGACCTTTCCTCCCACTTTTACCTGAATAATTAAATTATTTTCAATCATTTCAACAATTAAAATAATAAATATTATACAGGTTTGTCAGATCTCCAGTTTTTACATTATCTACTGACAGTTGATCTTAGCACCGGAACATAATAAGGAACTTCAGTCCATTTTTTATTTTTTTTTATTAATGTTGACATCCTAACTTAATTTTCGGCTTATTTAAATTATTTTTTTAAGTTCGTTTTCATGGTTAAAATAATTGTTAAAGTTTCAATTTTTTAAAGTCCACCAAAACGCACGAAATCTATGGCTTGGTGGGTGTGACGTCACACGAGCAGTCGGATTAGCGATTCAATAGGCGGTAATCGATATTATATGGATTCCATACAAAATTTCAAGAACTTTATACTCAAATTTAACTGCTTTTAATTGAAGGAAACATTGTAAAATATCAGTGTCTCGTTACTATTGTAGGTGCATTGTACCAAAGTACAAAAATACATTCATGTCCGCAACTAATTAACAATTTATCAGCGTTCAAAGAAAGTCTCTTAAGTCTTTTAATGCTTTAAATTATGTTTGAAAGGCAAATCAGAATCGCTTGCGTTAATAGCTTCCATCAGTGTTCTACGCATGCGCGAAAACTGACGCATGCGCATCTGGGACAGCAGTAGACAGGTATTAACATAAATAGGTTGAATAAATTAAATAGTTTTGAACTTTAATGGCTTGAAATAAAAATAAATATATTATGCACTGTAAGAAATAATAGGTTTGAGGTATCATTAGAAATCCTCCACTTCCAGAATAACTGAAGAAAAATCACCAAAGTGCCAATGACGTTGTTGTTTTGTGCAAGCGGTATAGATTATTAAGTAGACAAATTCGTTAAAATTGTTATGAATTTTCAAGCAAAAACCCTCAAGTAGTCGCAATAAACAAACATAATTATTTTAAGAGCAAAATGAACACTGCAAACAACGAAATTATAAGCCATAGATTATAAAAAGAGGAAAAACATATTATCTAGTTATAAGTTGGGCTCGAAAACTGCATGTGTGACGTCAGAAGCAGTGGTACCAACAGAACATGGTGTTTTGATGGTACGGTTTTTAATTCACTTTTATATAACGATTTATAAAATCTACGTATAATTATGTACAATAAGTTACATATTCAGAATTGGCATTTGCTGATCTATTACGAATATATATTTTTAAAGCCATTTTATTTTTCACTGGAGTTCCTTATTAAAAATAACTTTAATGTTTTGCTGAGTTTTTTTGGGTGGTTGATTCTGAACTGATATTGAACTTCTTTCTCCATCTTTAGGAAGCCATACCAGAGTGGTAGATACTCTCAGTATCACTCTGGTGAATGACCACCATCTACTTTTCAATCTTTCTCTTCCCCATCTCATTCCCCTTCTTATTCCCTTCAGCCTCACAACATGCTCCAATTGGGAATGCACTGGCTCCAAACAGTTGGGACTCTTGTGGGATATTGACACAACAAAATTTTGGATAGTTGGATAGTGATGGAGTATATGCATGGCTCAATCAAATGTTGACTCAAGTAGGAGGAAGCGAAACATAGCGCAACGCCCCAAAAAACATAAAGGTAAAATTATTTAAGTGCATAAATCTTTTCAACATAATCTATCTCACCACGCGGTACGTTTTAACACAATGTACGTGTTTGAATGAAACTTTATGGATCGTATATGTGACGTCTGCATACATAGTCCGCATAGATAAGGTTAAAGTAGTGGTGAACAACCAGCGGGCCGCATGCGACTCACGAATCCATTTTGTGCGGCCCTAAGGCCTTTTCGTATGGCCCACTTAGCTAGATAAAACATTTCAACAAAAATTTATTAATTATTATTTTTATAAACAATAATTATTAATCTAAAACACTCATCCAAATTGAAAAAAACCTTCCGAGCGTATGGCCCACTTAGCTAGATAAAACATTTCAACAAAAATTTATTAGTTTACCTTGGGACTATGTCACCAGCGGCGCTTTCTTTGTGTGTGATATGATCAGCCGCCCAAAAGTACAAGAATATTTTCAGATAAATATCGACAGCATTTATTGAACTTGGTGAATTCTTTTTTGCTTGCGGTGCTTTGTTTGTGTATCATGATTTTTTAGATGGTTACCATTTTAAAAATACAAAAAGGTTACATGACAAAATTTTATTTGAAAACCCCAACTCGTAAATTACATATTTGTGAATGAATAGCATTAAAAGATTTAACATTGATTTATTATGATATGCGATATTTTAAGTAGGTACCTAGTTAAATTATTGGTTTATAATATATACCTACTGCCTCCGGACGGTTGGGACTCTTGATGGGGCTCATATAATTTTTTTTTTAAAAACAAACAACAAAAATTTAAACTACACTAGCAACATTACTGACTGCAAATTTAACCATGTCAAGCTGTAGGTACCCTACACCCTATGGCCCGTAAACATATTGAACATGGATAAATTGGGCTTCCGGCTAAAAAGGTTGTGCATCACTGGGTTAAAGTGAAAAAAGTTAAAGCAGAGTCCTACTACAACATTTAGAGATGTGACATCTGTTGAGATTTTTAGCAATTACTTATTAATTCAAACAATACATTAACGGGGAGAGGGACGTCGGAGAGTTATTATTTATTAATTCAAAATAATTATAGTATTATTACGCAATACGATAAACATAATGTTTTTAAATAGAAAAATATTTATTAAATATTTTATAAATTTACACAGGCTTAGCATTTATCAAAATCCAATCAGAAATATTACTTTTTTTTTGTATTGGGGATTACAAATTTTAAGTAAATCAGAATGTTCTATTTACCTTGGAAGGGCACCTCGGGTTGCCATCAGGATCAACTTGTGTACCCCCATAATGTTTGGGAAGCTGATCACGGTCCACTGCATTGAGGATGGCCGATTCCCATTTCCGTCTGTCAGAGTTGTAAATAACTATTTTCCTGATGGTCATTTCATTGACAAACTTTTTGACAATGGAGAAGGCCAGGGAGAATACTTTTGGAGCTGAAATAAAAATAATGCCATTAAAATCACTTTAAAACAATCAAAAACTCATTGATGATGTACATCATGAGTAAATCATAGGAAATTACTATTTATTGCTAATTATATATTTTTTCAAATTACTCAATAATTACATATTTACAATGATCTTAACCCTTCCTTGCTGGTGCTATCAACTGATTTGTCATGTCTCTAATTATTTCAATGTCTCTGTTAATATACTAAAGACAGAGTTCATATTTTAGGTGTTCCTTAGCAATACATTTATATATTGGATAAAATAATAAAAATATAATATATTGGCATCTACTCTATTCTATACACTCAAGTTTGACTGTCCTAAAACGGGAAATCCTCCTAGTTGACAGTCAAAGCATCTTATAAACAAATGTATGCATGTATGTGCTGTAGTGAATGTGGAGGTTACGGAGTTTCGTTGCATGGTGAGCGATACTCAGTAGTAGCCGGCAGTCCGCCGGTTGTAATGGACGTATATTGCTTTTATGCATGGCCATTATTTTTCCTCCTTTTCAGCACACTTGTATACAATATTTAACTTATGTACCTACCTATGTACTATTAATAAAATGATTTACATATGTAATAAGTGTAAACTATTCATTTCTATCTAACTTAAAATTACCAAATTCTAAAAGCGTACAGCACCGGAGCTCGACGAATTTTCTAGCATTGTAAGGGAAGGGTTAAATAAGTATCTTGGAGGTTCCAGTTAAATGCGATTTGGTTGCATCACATGCGTGAAGATTCAGCATGTGTGATTCCTTCTTGTTGGTTTTAACTGTGGATAATATGCAATGTAATATATTTCTAATTCCAAGAAATTATTTTTACTTTACTATTAAGAGTTAATAACATTATTTTGATAAATAAGTCCCTCAAGGATGTTTTTAGGCACACCCTGGGTTTGCTGTGATCTTGGAAGAGAACCTGCCCATCGAGCCAGTGATCATGAACTACTCACAAATTCTACTAGTATTACAAAAAATACAAAATTATTATGGGTTTATCAGAGTGGAATAATTATTCCAATATCAACAATAACTTTGCTTACCATTGATAATGTAGCAGGTTTTCAAAATCTCCGGGTAATTGGATTCATACATTTGAAGTAGAGATATCACTAATTCACCAGCTAAAACAGAAATGATACAATGGTTAATTAATTAGTTGCCTGAGGGTAATTCTAACATTTTTCATGACGGTTTGGGCAGCTTTTTATGGCATTTTATATACTACATTCTCGGAGGACTTGTTTCCTGGTTTCTACACTCTCAGGAAGATTATCTTGGGAAGGAAGTTTGTTGTTTCGCCTTGCCTGCCCTCCATCTGTTGGTTGATTGGTTGACTGAATTGGTTCTGTCCAAAGCAAGCCATCACCGTAGAGTGGATGAATAGTAATAATCTAAATAATCATTAAACAACCAATAATAATCTAAGCAACAACTGGGCAATACGAGAATGAAGATGTAGCACCCAGACTTGCTTCAAGACATCCTGCTGTGAGTGTAGAATACCCAATGCAGAACACAAATATAACTATAACCACAACGTTCACCAATATAATATACGACAACACCACCAACTACACATATCAAAAATACACTTGACAAAATACGGACTGAAATCATTGGAACACATTGCCTACACCAACTACATATAACAAATTGCCTAAAGAATTAAGACATGTGTATGTGTCAAACAAATCTCGAAATGATATTCGGAAATCATATTTTTTGAAATCCTATTTGGAAGGATTTATTATAAGTCCCAACTATGTTCTGATAGCCGTCCTGCTAAACTTTGTACATTCTGATATAGGTATTCTTTTTCTCTCTTGCAAAACATTATTATGTATTTTAACGTAATTTTTAAAAACTGTATCTGTATATTGAGAGTCTGTCCCTTTGTTTATGTTATTTTCCTGATGTTTATATATATTTTCATATTGATGAATTTGGTCAGTTAAATGTTAACCTGGTCGCCAAGCATACTGCCGCATTGAGAATCCCTCCATGTCCATGATACAGAGCAGCTGTCTGGCGTTGGGTCCGCGGGCCTGGCTCTGCTGTTCAGCAATCTTGAGGTACGCCTCCAGCACTCGGATTACCATACGGATCATCTCGGACTTGGACACGGAGTGCAGCAAGCCCCACAAGTCCAGTCCAGCAAAGGGCAGTATCATTACTGGAAGAAATAAGACAAATTAATAAACAATTAAAAACATTTAGGTATTCAATTCGTCTTCCTCAAATAGATTTGAACCAAGGCAAATCTATGTCCCAACTTTGAATGCATTCGCTGAACGCGAGCGGGTTTAGATACTTTTCAAAAGCACTGGTGAATTTGTATGAAATAAGCGGTGGTGAGAAGTGCGTTCAAAATGTGTTTAAGTAGAACGGAAATAAACACAAATTTGGTATTACATATCATAAATAGTAATATTAATGTAAATAGTAACATTTTGTACATAATTTATTCTAAAATGTAAATATGTTAGTTGTAAGCCTCTATCACTAGTTTTAAGTCACTAGCTGCAGGTCTATGTTGTAAGTCGCTATCTATATAAGTCTTAGATGTAAGTCATTAATTATAAGTCTGAATTAGGTATTTTCTAGTTATAAATCTTAACTGTAAGCCACTAGTAAATAATCTAATATGTAAATTATTACATATAAGTCTAAGTGATAAGGTATAGGTTAGATAAATTATGTTGTAAAGCGCCTTTAATCCATTTATTATTATTATTATCGTAGGTAAGATCTTTGTATATACAAGTAGCGTGAATAGAGTTTTTAATCAGGGTTTTTCGTAGCTGGAAATTCATGCGTGTTTTTGAAAGAATAGATTGATTTCTTGCAATATGTATCCATAAATTTTAAAATTATTTATTTTTATGTATAAGGTTAGGGTAGGCGGTGTTTAAGTGCTTATATGGAATGCACGCCTCGGGTATATACAGATGACCGTTGGAATTTCAATATCATTGAGCAGGAAAGAAAAACACTCAGATGAGATAGGCCGATCACCTAAAGTCAACTGCTGGCTTAGAGCATGAGGGTCGCCAAGAATTAGCAAAACTGGAGATATTTGATATAGAAGCCAGAAAGTTTTAGAAGGCTTATGAAACATTTTGCACTGGCAATTTAATCAACAAGTTAAATATTGCAGAGCGGCAGCTTCACCTTGAAGGTGCTACTTGGGACTGTCTTCACTCATATCTACATTGGCCTTGACAGAGATTTTACTTAGCCATGTAAATTGTGATCATCCGTCAATAGGATAAGGTGCTCCCACAGCAGCTGTGCCCACATGGTGCATGGATGCGGTGTGGTGCAGACTACAAAGCCTGCTCCATTTATTCCCCGGCTGAATTGATGAGGTCCACAAAGCGATGCCTGAAGTCCTAGACTGGCTCGCAGAACTAGATGTTTACCACCAGTCAGAACTCCCCACCAAACGAAAGAAGGCTCGGCAAACGATTTTATTAGATTTATTTAGTATGTGGGCTTACCGGGGGCACCTTCCTTGTCGAAGCCCGTAATGCCGCTGGGGAAGTACGAGATGAGGGGCTCCTGGGGCTCCCACAGGGGCAACTGGGTGTCTATGGCCCATTTCTCCCTCCAAGTCATAGACTAAAGAGAATTACAGTATATATATTATATGTACAAAAAAATCACTCACATGCATATTAAACTACGTACATAGTTTTTGAACCATGAAAAATTGATCCAACATTTTTTAATTTAAAAAATGTGTTCCATTTGAATTTAATACTTTACATACAGAGAGAGACACATTTGAAATGTTTGTACATACAAAAATTGTATGTACAGATATATTTTTAAATAATTTTAATCTTAAATCGTATTTAAGATTCCAAAACATTAAAACAAAACGAAACTTAATACGCACTCACAGATGGCGCTAATTTAAGTATTTTACATAAAAATACTTTTAACATGTAATGATTTTAAATATTGAAATGAATTGTTTGTTGGCGGGTGTACACATGGAATGTGAAATGGAATCAATTGTTACTGTAGATTGAAAGCCCAAATCCTTCAAGGAACTTATAAAAATATAAATTATTATTGTAAAACTGACATTCTCGGAGGTTCCGCATATACAGTATTTTTATTAGTTTCATGAAGGACTTAAGCTTTAAACTAACAATAACAATTTATTCTATTTCATATTTCGTATGTACACCTGTCCACAAACAATTGATCTCAATATTTAAAAGCAGTGAGTGCTAAAAGTGTTTTTTTTTTTCTAAAATAAGTGTTTAAGCATATTATTCCATCTACAACAAAACAGTGCTAAAAAAGAAACAAAGAAATATTTATAATCTTCACGCTCACAGATGCCGTTAATTTCAATATTTCAGAAAAAACACGTAATGATTTTAAATATTGAGATGAATTGTTTTATTGGCGGGTGTACAAACTGTAGCCAAGCACTATAATCACGCCAAAATATATTTATACGCTTGCCACACCTAACTGCTACCAACATTATAATATCAGCCGCGAACTGACAGTTGATTTTTCGTGGAATAAGTATAACGTTTCTGGAAACAGATCTCTGTCTGCATGATTAAATTATTATTGGATTGTTATAGTGTATCAATAAATGATGACATGTGAAGCTTCTTTCGTTATAAGCAATCCGGATACCGTAACAACTACAATGCGGAATATAAAATGTAATAAATTGATGTTGGGTAGGTTTAACGGTCAATTCCCCCAAGAAACTTTAAAAAATACTGCATGTGTTAGTATTACAATAAAATATTTTATATTCATATTACCCGCCTTCAAACAATTCATCTCAGTATTTAAAAGCACTATAATATATGCTAAAAGTGTTTTTGTTTAAATTATTGAAAAAAACGCCATCTGTTAACGCGAAGATCGTAAATAATTTTATGTTTAACCTTAATAATTATTGTGAAATAGCCCAGTTTTATTAATCCCAATGAAATTATGTTAGTTCAGATCAGTAAAATTAATTATTCAAGAATTAATTATACAAAATATGATAAGAGTTTCTGAAGTGTGAACACGCTAATTCTGTTATGTTAAAAAAACGTTTTAAGTGAACTGACACTGAGGAAAATAATTGCCCCAGTAATGCATGGATCTGGAACCCAAAAAATCTTCATGTTAATATCGGTGTGCAGAGTTTTAAAAAAAAAGTTTGTGATTAAATATTTAAATGAAATGTTTTCTTACATCTCTCAGCATCTTTTCAGCGGCTTCAGCATTCCAGGATCGAGCTGAAACAATGGTTAAAATTATACTCAACCAGGGCAGTGAGTCAAAATACACTTGTCATTCCCAAATTTAATACATCTTTTGGACAGAGAAATGTTAAATTTCATGCTGCGAAACTATATAATGCATTACCATATCAATTAAAAAAAAAATAATAACAGTAATGAATATCTTTAAAAATAAAGTGAAAATATGGAGTAATTATGAACTTGCAAACTATATAAAGACAATTTAAGACGAATGGATATTTGGTAAAAAAAAGTGCAGGCCGCCTCAGAACAGTTCTCCCTAGTGAGGAGGAATGTGAATACCGTGACTTTATACTTTTATTATAATAATATGCATTATACTTACATACTCTATATACTTATAATTTATTACTAAAGTCACATACATGTGCAATCTTTACATAGAAATGAATAAAAAATTTGATAACTAAGTTAAAAAAACAAGGTTTAAAAAACAAACGTTCTTTTAAATCTGTTTTTATGAAATCTCAAAACTCTCGAACGAACGGTGAGCTCTGGCTGTCGTGAAGTTTTCCTACCACTTTCTCTCTGGATTTTCAGGAACTGTTTTCAGCTCGCAACATTATTTACATCCAGAGTTATGGAACTTTGAAATTATATTCAATTACCTAGTGTAAAAAAGACATTAAATTAAATATTTCTTTGTCCCATTACATTTAAATTGAAATCTTGTGGGAATCTTATTAAAATATCGTTCGTTGTATTTAATATATTCCTACTCTATGCAGACTTTATGATAGGAGATAGATAAAATTAGAAAATGATTACCTAATGGAATTTAACTCTTCCTTACCGATGTGGTCAACTGATTTGACATGTTTCTAATTATTTCAATATATCTGTAAATATACTAAACGAAGAGTTCATATTTTAGATGTTCCTCAGCAATATACATTTATGTATTGGATAATAAAATTTATAAGTATATATCGAACACAACGGAAAAAAACATTTTGTCGTAAAATCCGGGAAAAAATTAGTGCATGGTGCAGTAGTGAGCGATAGCGGTACGGGGTTTCGCTCACTGTGCCACGATGCACGGTCGTCAGTAGTAGCCGGAAGTCTGCCGGCTGTAATGAACACATCATGCGTTTTATGGATGATCGATGATGTTTCCTCTTTTTCAGCACTTTACACAATATTTTACTTATGTAATAATAGTAATAAAAATATTTTACACATTTTTATTTTTACATATTATATAATTTTAGCAATCCACAAAAAGGTCACTGCTCAGCTATACATTCCGGAGCCCGGAGTGCAGCTGGTTTTCAGCAGTTCCTCTAGAAATCAGATAAAGTTAAAGTTACATATCTTACTAAAAGTTTGAAAATAATGTACTAACTTACTATTGATAAAATGATTTATATTAGTAATAAATGTAAACTATTCATTTTTATCCAACCTAAAAATTACAAAATTCTAAAAGTGTACACTGAGTATACAGCACTGGAGCTCGGAGGATTTTCTGGCACCGTAAGGGAAGGGTTGAGGGCCTTATGGATCAGTCCCCCCGGCCACCATCCTCCCCCGCCGCTCCCCCCTTTTAAGAGTATTCTGTGTTATTTATCCTAAAAATATATGGATAATAATTCATTGTCTTAGTTTAAATACATTCTTGAATATAATGGAAACAATCACTCTGTCATTTGTATTAGCATCTTGTAATATATCGTAAGAAATAAATACAGTTAGCTTCTTTTTTTTTCAATTTAACATGTATGAAAACTTAGACCAAGCCGTATTTAGTTTTGATAATGTAACTGCATCTCTTTATATGATCTATAAATAATGTGTAATGATAGCCTGTCCAAAAAGAGAAAATAAATGTAAAAAAATAAAAATAAAAAATAAATTCGTAGAATAGATGTAATGTAAGAATAATATAAGAATAGGAAGTAATATTTGTACAGCGCCCTTGAGGTGATTTTTCACAAAAACGGCGCTATGAAAATCATCCGATTATTATTGTTAGCAATTAATAATATCTCATCAAGTGAAAATGTAAGTTTTTTATAAAACTACTAAAAAATATGTGTACCTACATTTTGCTTTAAGTAGGCCATTATATTATTTGAGGCTTTTATTGTAAAAAAGGATCGGGTAGGTATATTTTGAAATTTCCAAATACTAACCACAAAATACTACTTTTTGCACGGGTTCGATGTTCGACCCCGCAGAAGCAGATGTTATACCTGTGACTTTCTTGCAACCAGATGGGCAGATAATGCTGTGCCATCATCACTTTCTGCAAAACTACTTTTTTAATTTTGTTTTTTTTACCCATTAACCTGTTATTTTTATTGTTATATTATTATAGAATCGCGTAAAAAAAGGTAAGAGATCGTATCGAATGTTCTTTCTATACATTATTTATACATAGTGACTGATACTTGAGGTGAAATAGCTGACCAATACCAGACGGAACGGTTAACCAGTCCGATTTAAAGGCATCCTTAACTACGGCTTGACTGTGGTTTGATACATCGGACGAGAGACATCTTAGGTCACCGTGTATGCCGATTTGTACATGAATCACTAAGTCAAAAGCTTTGCTGTAATCTGTATATATTTCATCTACTTGTACACGGTGATCCGTATTATTTTGCAAACATTTTCCGTAAATATTAACAGCCAATTATGCGTGTTTTAAAAATAATGCTTTAAATTCTTTTGAAATAGTATCGGGCGCCGACTTACGATGACGAAAACACATTTTTATTTTATTCATTGTGTATAACAGAATGCTTCCATTTACTATACTCATGAACAAAACAATAATGTATATGAAATTATACAAAATGACAAAGAAAAAAATCTTTTTTTTTGCATGTCCCTTGAAACCTTCAAGGTTTGTGTTGAAAATATCAAGACAGATGTTATTTAGCATTACTTGTCATGCTGTTCTGAGCAAACACGTCTGTTCTACCATGTGGTAGGCATATCAGATCGTGGTGCCGCCCCTAATATTGGTACAAACTTAACGCCTTACACAGCGCCCTTGAGGTTATTTTTCATGTCGCTATAAAAATCAGGTAGCTAGAGAAATTCTGAGAAAAAAAAAATTATTCCGAAACCGGTAGGTGTTAATAAAATAAAAGTGGTCTACAACAAATTTATGTGTTTTATATTGAAAATTATTTTTTGTAAAATATTCCTAACGGAACCGGTTCCAAAAATAACCTGGTCCTCAGCGAAATAATATCGACGGTTCCAGTGACAAGTGACAGGAAAAGAACCGGTTCCAAGTAACGGGGAAAGGAATATCGACCATCTTTAATTTTTGGTGTTTAAACGTTGGTTTTGACAAGGGGCGCCAAAATTTTACTTGTGCCAGGCGCCGTTTAGCTCAGGTTCGGCCCTGGATTTGCTCGAAAACGAGAGCTCATATAAAAAATTTCTCGTACCACGAAATCGACTCCGAATGTGATGTAGATTCACCAATTTTCCGCTTGTACAACGAATTTCCGGACACCGTGTGTATTGATAATAATGCGAACGATTTCATTTTCGCTTTCGCTCGCGTTCATTCCCTATTTCTTTTCACATCAATAAAGTTTTTGCGTAAAGATCTTTTTTTTTTTAATTTATTGTAAATCAAACTTAATAATGTTATTAAGTTATGCAAGTATTTTTAGTTTTTTTTTATTATTGTGACAGCTTTCGGCAATTCGAAAATGGCCTTAAACTCCGAAACAGCTGTCACAATAATAAAAAAAACAAAAAATACTCGAAGAACTTAATAATAACTGATTTACATAATAATTGATTTACATAAAATTTTAAAAAAATAAATAAATGGAGTTCAACGAATTAAACACAAAAACAATTAATTAACAATAGTGTAAAGATCTATTTAAGTGAGTGGTTAACCACAGCATGTATAATGTAGGTACATGCTGTGGTTAACATATAGGCTGATGAGGGGAATAATATTTTTAAAAGATGATATTAACGTTAGGTATAAATACGGAGATATAATTGATGCTTTACCTTTTAGCCACCGGAGAAGAAAGTAATCATTGTGCTCTGGTCTGGTGCATACATCTTGAACACTTCGACGGAACTGAAAAAATCAAAACAATTTCAATCATTAATTTTGTAATTATTGTAACAAGTATTCGTGATATTATCCAGATGGATCGTTAGTACCTATCGATAGCTACTTTTGTAATTAACACGCGAAATTCGCAATTTTCGGATAAAAACCACGATTTTTCGTATTTTTCACGCGATATTCGGGTGTTTTAAAATAAGATGGTAATCATAATCGCAGACATAAATTACTCGCGCGATCACAACATACGAGTATACCCACTGGCCGTGGCCACTACGAAAACTTCGTAGACTTGGACATTTTTCATGATTCTTTACTAATATACGAAACAAATTTATTAAATTTTCTTAGCGTGATATAAATTACTCAAATTACTTTGACGGCCTCCATGGTCGAGGGGTAAGGCTCTCGACTACGAATCCGAAGGTCGCGGGTTCAAATCCCGGCGTGCGCAAGTAAATTTAATTTAATTAATTTGTCTTGTTTCACAATTAATTAATAAAAAATAACATATGGTATATTTGCGCACGTTTTAGAGTGGAAGATACTCTCAGTATCGCCCCGGTGAAAGACCACCATTCAGAATTGAAACGTTGCTTGAAATGGCTTTTAGCCGTGTTTGGTGACCAGATCTGAATGGCCGGGTATTTACCCATCCCCCTCTTCCCCTTCTCCTTCCCCTACCCAATACCTTCAGCCTCACAACATTCCCCAATTGGGAATGCCATAGTCTCACTGGCTCCAGAACGGTTGGGAGCAGTTGGGACTCTTGTGCGGTATTCATGTAAAAAAAACTACACTTATTTTTTCTTTAAACTTCTATTCATAGTCAATTACATTTCTTGATTTCATAACTTCTCTACACTTCTCCACATCATCTTTCTTTTCATTAATACTAGTCACACATACATTCATTAGTTAAGAAGCATTCTCACCCCAGACAAAAATGAATAAGATATTGTATGATACGTAATAGGCACTTTAACAAAATACCAACCTTATCATTTGTAATAAAATGTACTGTGTATGTCTAAATAAATAAATAATACAATACGTTCAAAATATTTCTTTGTCTATGGTTTTGACTAGCACGAATAGCCATAAAATGGAACGCAGTACGTGTCGAAAACGTCGCGTACTGTCATTCTTTCAT
Organism: Halesus radiatus; assembly: GCA_022606495.2. Classification (NCBI taxonomy): domain Eukaryota; kingdom Metazoa; phylum Arthropoda; class Insecta; order Trichoptera; family Limnephilidae; genus Halesus; species Halesus radiatus. The sequence goes on along the minus strand of JAHDVE020006105.1, from coordinate 14,992 downwards.
CAATTTCCCAAAAACAAAAAACAAATAAAAAATAGAAGAAAAAAAATTATATAATATATGTAGGTACCTACATTTTTTTTTTAAATTTAAGAACATTAAAAACACATCAAAAAAATATACACCACTCATGTTACAAAATACTAGAAAGGGAACATAATGCCACTTTTGTAGCAAAATACCACCGTTTTTGCTAAAAAATAACGCGAAATTTTCAGGTCCTTATCGATTATCACACAAGGACACATTCAGAAGTAGCGCGAACTATTAATTAATATTTTCGTACATAATACAATGAATTTAATGACGGAACACTTTACGCAAACCTTAGCGGAAATCGTGTTATTGTTTACCATTGCACGTACTACGTCAAAAATAAGGTAAAATGCTTCAAAAGAATAATACAATTATTCAAGTTGCATAAAATACCACGGAAATATTATTTTAGCAACGAAAGTGAAATATGAATTTCCGTTCCATTTCTTTTACCAATACTGAATGAGTTTTGAAAAAACTGAACTGATTACAAAGAAAAACGACATGTTCTCGATAAAAAAAAAATTTATTACAAAATATATATTCTAAACGATTGATCAGGGCCGTGTCCGGGCGCAAAATCACAGATAATAGAAACAAGGGAGACGGGCAATGAACCATTCTAGCATAAAACTGCGCGCACAAAAATGTCGCCAACATCGTTCAACCATACTATTGCAAATCGCATCTACGCACCCCGCCTGTGTTTCTAACTACACGCCAAATGCATAACTTTCATTGGCTCAGCTTTTTGAACTTTGAATTTATTTGTTCACAGAGATCCTAAACAATGAGTTTACTGGCTCTAACATAATTATATAAGATTATCTATTGATACTTTACGGTGATTTTAATGAATTTGGGTTTGTTGAATGAGAACTAAAAACTATACTGCGGCTGTATGCAGGTTTTAAAATTATTCCTTACGTAGGACATTCTTCGGTTTCATATATTTGAATTTATCGTTTTCGCTGTAATTTGCGAGCGTATTTATTGTTGGATTAGAGTGGCCTTTTAGGCCGCCGTAAAATTTAGAAGCCTGAGTGACAATGAAATCGTTTATCAACGGAATGTTGGAATCGTTGTGGAGAGTAGAGATTCTACTCCACTTGGGTGCGTTTAGCGCGAGTCTAATGGCTTTGTTTTGGAATATTTGAATTTTTTTAATATGATTTGCAGTGGCATGCCCCCAAATAGGACATGCATACGTGAAACACGGCCTTATGGTAGTTTTGTAAAGTAGTAGTTTGTTATCCGTTGATAGACGACTTTTCTTGCCCATCATCGGGTAGAGTGCGGAAAGGTATTTATTTGCCGTTTTGACTTTTTCGGTGATATGTTTCATCCAGGTGAGCTTTGAGTCAAGCGTGACACCTAGGTACTTAATTGACTTTTCCCAAGGTACCTTTTCCCCAAACAGTCTAATGAATGGGGGCCGTTTCGGCCGTGTCTTTGAGAAAACGGTCGCGGCGCTTTTAGTTGGATTAATTGATATACGCCACTTTTTACACCATTCTTCGGTGAGAGCGGCTTGCTGCTGAACACGCTTTGAGGCGGTGAGTTCGGCAGTTGAACTAGACATGATGTTAGTGTCATCCGCAAACTGGGTGATTTTAATATTGTGATTTATAGGTTTTGGGATATCGCTTGAGTAGATATTGTACAAGGATGGAGAAAGTTGACTGCCTTGAGGAACCCCGGCTGAGAGGGGGCGTATTGTCGAGTAAATATTTTCTATTCTGACTTTGAAGGATCGATCTCTTAGGTAGCTAGCTATCAATTGCGTAAGTCTTAAAGGGTAACCTAGAGCGTTCATTTTGTATAATAGGCCGTTATGCCAGACTTTGTCGAAAGCTTTACTTACGTCGAGTGAAAGAATGACTGTTTTTTTATTAGTATTAAATCCCTCCGTGATGTATTCAACAACACGCAGGAGTTGATGAGAGGTTGAGTGACCTGCTCGAAAACCATGTTGAAAGTCTGGCAGGAATTTACTGTCCTGAGTAAAGGCGTTTAGTCTTGTTAGAATCACTTTTTCCAGGATTTTACCTAGGCATGGAAGGAGGCTAATAGGCCTATGATTCTCCGTTAATAGTGGGTCCTTGCCTGGTTTTGAGATTAAAATTACGTCAGCTATTTTAAAATCCTTTGGAAAACAACGCAGTCGGAGTGATGCATTGCATATGGCTGTCAAGGCGCAGATGCCTTTTTTTGGAAGGTATTTTAAGATTTTGTTTGAGATGCCGTCAGGACCGGCTGCTTTTTTTTCTTTAATTTTTTAATAATGTTAATTATTTCTTTAGGAGTTGTGCACCTGATTGGGGGGTCTTCAGGATCTAGATTTAAAATAGATTTTACTTTTGAATCCACTTTTGCGACGAAAGCTGGGTTATCGTGTTCCGTGTTGGGACTGAATTGATTTTCAAGGCTATCTGCGAAGGCTTCAGCCTTATCCGCAGCGGAGTATACTAGTCCGTTTAGTCCTTGAATTGGAGAGATTTTTGTTGTCGGGCGTCGGAGCGATTTGGAGAGCTTCCAGTAAGCTGCTTTGTCGTCTTCTAGTGATGTGATAAACTCGTGCCAACGTTCGTTGCGAAATTCACTGAGGGCATTCCGTACCTCTCTGTTTAAACGATTAAGATGTTGTTTAACTATCGGATTGCAAGATCTCTGCCATTCCTTTCTCACAAGATTTTTTTCCCTAATAAGATCTTTGATCTCTTCGGGTATTCCGTGACGTGTTGTGTCGTTGGGAATCTCATCGGACGCTTCGGTGATGCATGATTTTAAAGTTGTAATTAAATTGGAAGTGGCAACATTTAAAGTGGCTTCGTTGGGAATTGAGGTAGGTATTATTATGTTTTTGCTTAGAAGTTCGTTGAATTTATTCCATTTTATTTTTGTACGTGGAGGATTATCGGGGACCAGAGGGTTAGAGCCTCCTGTTAAACTAAGGAGGACTGGATCGTGGTCAGAAGTTAATTCATTGAGTACTCGGAGGGAGTGTAAATGATTCGTATTTTTGAGGATGACGATATCGATCACGTCCGGCCTACCGTTGTGATGATGTATCGTCGGTCTATCCGGAGCATCGACTACGATGGGGTTTGTACTCGCGTACTTTGCGAGTATGATCCCTTTGGAATTTTCACGTTGGCTATGCCACGATCCGTGTTTTGCGTTCATGTCTCCAGCTGTTATAGTGGGGACATTTTCGGCCAAGAGTTTATCCAATTCTGATGGAATTAGTTTTCGTTTTGGGGGTGCGTAGACTGAAATAAATTTGAGCGGTCCTGAAGAAGTATTTATTATTACCGATGTGGATTCAATGTTTTCATTAGAGAAGGAATGTGCTAGACGGTGATCAATGTTATTCTTAACCAAGATGGCGGTTCCGCCTCCTTTGTTGGCAAGTCTGTCGTCACGGTAGGTGATATAATTTGGTATTCTGAACTTACGTGATGGCTTAAGCCACGTCTCATTAATGAGGAAGACTTCGATACCAAAATCGTGAAGGAATTCTATTATCTCTTCCTTGTGAGACGAGACCTGGCCATTGGCGTTCCAATAGGCCGTCTGTAGGTTATGAGGTTTGATATTGTTTCTAGACATATTGAGTTTTTAGATAAGACTGGATATTGGCCAGCTCCGCGGTGGCGTTTTGGATCAAAAATTGGAGTTCAGTGGCTTTTTCCATTAAAGCCTGGATATGTACGGGGTCCGCTGCGGGCGGAGAGGGCTGAGGAACGGAGGGTTCCTGGGAAGTTTTGGGTGCTTCCGATTGTCTCTCCAGCCGGTAATTTTGGCTGGGGACCGGTTTTTTATAAGCCCTATTGTCCCTTTGTGGGGCACGGGGATTGAAGTAGTGTGGCTCGGGCCAACTACGGTTAGAGGGTGGCTGGGAGACCGGGGCGGCCCTGACTGCGGCTTGAGGGGTGGGCAGAGTTGGAAAATCAAGAGTATTAAACGGATCCGGCCGCTTTTGTGAAGGGATTTCTGGTCGTTCTTGATTGTAGTTACTATTTCTAGGTGTTTTAAATTGTGTGTTATTATTACTACTAATATTGTTGTAGTGATTACTGTTTCTATATTGCGATCTATTGAATTGATAGTTATTTATGTAATTTTTATTTTTGTTGGTGTTGAAGTTTGGTTTACGGGGTCTGGCGGGACACCCTCCGTAATTGGCCGTATGGGCCCCATCGCAAAGAGCACATTTTGCTGGCGTTTTTTTGTCCTTAGTGCAGTCAGAGGATCGGTGTAAACCGGCGCATTTTACACATTTTTCCTCCCCGTGGCAGCAAGAGGCTGAGTGACCGTGGGCCTGGCATCTGAAACATTGGCCTATTCTGGCCTTGTTTCGCAGGGATTCGACCGTGATCTTAAGTCTAAAAATAGACGTGAGGTTGTTAAATATATTTTTTGCTAACTCGTTCTTAGTCAACGTGACGAGGACGAGCGGGATTGGTTTTTTGGTGCGCCCGTCTTTCATGCGGTGCACCGATGTTACCGGATAGGAGAGAATTAACTCATCCTTGATTTCTTCGGAGGAGATATCCTCCGGGATGCCTCTAAGGACAACCCTCAGGGGTTTCTCCTCGGGTAGTCTAAACGAGTGAAATTCAATTTTCCTCGCTATGAGATTCCTTGTAACCGCGTGATGGTCGCGCGGCGATTTTGTCAGTATATGGAGGCCGTTGCCCATATTCCTGGCCGTGAAATCTATACCCTTGTCTTCGAAGGATCGGAGAAGTGATATGGTTTCGGTTTTTTTGTGAAGTACGATGGGGGGGATCCTCATCGTCTTCTTATAAGCAGAAGGCTCTTCTGCTCGTGCAGGGGATGCTGAGGGCTGAGCCTCGCGAGAGGAGGAAGCGCGGGCTGTGGGAGAGGGAGTCCTCAGTGATTCGTATCTGTTCGCTTCAGTGAAGCTCTTTTTTGAGCGCGGCGAAGAGCGCGGTGATCCGTTCGGGGAGTTTACCGGGGTTATTGAGCCGCCTGAATGAGCGCGGGTGCGTTTCCTTCTACACACTAGGGAGTATGAGGAATCGTCGGAAGAAGGGTAACCCTCTTCCTCCATCGCATCTTCATGAGAATACCGCAGTTTGGGGTAGCTGTTCTCGTTAACGGGTGAGCGTACCCTTGATTGAGAGAGAATGGAATTTGTCGGGGAGTTTAAAGAAGGCGATTTACAATCTTCTTGTGAAGCAACTTCCCTGTTAATAAGCATACTTAAATGCTCCTTTTCTTGAGCTGAGAGCTCCCGATTTTGCCTTGAGAACATAAAAGCGGCCAGGCTCGTTTCGAAGTCTGCGGCGGTATTCATGATTATTTAATTTATTATTATCACTGGATAAAACGTTTAAAAGAGAGTTGGAATTATTTTCGTTAAACTTTTGCACCGGTTTCGAACTGAATAGAGAAAGCGGCTGCTAATTGCCTGAGAATTCTTGGAAGGTAGGTCGGCCGGCGGCCGGTTAATGGGATTTTAATTGTTTTTGGCCTGGGGCGGCGTACTTCGGGGAAAAAGGGAAACTAGCTTTGTAACTAGGCACGTATGATAAAGGTTTTGAAGAAAATAAATTGACGAGTAAGTAAATTGTTTTTTTTTTTTTTTAAACTGACACCGAATATTTAAAATAATCTTTATTATAAATTTAGAATAAGATTTTGGCTTTGTTGCTACGCACGGAAATTAGCTGTTTTTAATTAAATGTTTTAACGCATAGGCAAATTGATTTAAAGATTGACATCAAATGTTTACTGTAGTCTTTATTATTATTTTAAAAGTTTTAAAATCTAGATTTAATTGGAAACTGACTATGTACTCTGTGAAACACTTAGATTCAAAATTCAAATTCACTTACTGAGTTGAAGATGAAGCTGCTTGTAGATTTGCAGAGCTGATTTTTTGGTTAGGACCCGCGAATGAACGGTCCTACTCTTCTTTCAGACGGAAATTCAATTAACGGGTGAATAAACCGCAAAAGTTCAAAGCACTTGCACTTGGCTGGATACACACAGAAAAACTGGTCACTGAGTTTAATGGTTGCTTTGATTTAAATATAAACTAAAAGCAAAGCAAAGATCGCGAAACTTGAAGCCAATAGCTTACGCGATAAATATCACGAAAACAATTGAAAAAGACACTTTATACCACTGAAGATTGTTTAAGTAAAAACACAATATGCGAGGAGTTCACTACGGTTGGCGCAGAGAGGTGTTGACTGTTCAGCAAGCTGAGCAAGAATGTCGACTGGTTTATTTTCAGAAATGTTCATTTTTATATCATTACAAAGTGATACAAGTTTTCAACACCAGGGGCGCTGCTGAGGCAGACATGTAAATAAGGGGTCCGTGCACGGTACTGCGTTGCCACGGGGTTAGTTGCATTGTCGAAAGCCCGCAACACGGTATCGTGCTGTCGCGGGGTCGGATGTGTTATCGAAGTGATAGGAAAGTCTGCCACACGGTACTGTGCTCCTGCGGAGTCGGGAAATTCCCGTGTGGTTCCATCACGTCGATAACACTATGAGATGAAACAAATATTATAAATCTTACATAAGATACAATGGCACGAGATAATAAGCTAATGGTACAATATAAATTACGAAGATAATATAATGTCGCAAAATTAGAATCCTAAGAATCACGATAATTACGATCACGTCGGTTACACTCACCGTGGATGTTCTTCTGTTTTATTTTAAATTTATCATTTACTACAAAATATTATACATATCTACCTCTATATTGTAATGAGGTATTTAGAAATTAAATACACGAAGCATATATCTTGTCCTTTATGTTATACCGTGTAAGAGCCGAAAGGCGTTAATGATAAAAAAAATCGAAGAATTGCACACGGGTGACTAACAATTGCAAGAATGTAGAGTGGAAATGGCGATTTTAAAAACAAAAATTGCCCAATTTATCTACCCAGTCCAGAACTGACCTGGAATATTGAATTCTGCCCCTTCCGTGTATTCTGCAGACGCTCTACATACTAATTGCCGTAGTCGGCGTTGAATATTAGCGGTGCAATATATCTTTTGTTAGAGAGGCAATATTCAGATATTGCATGTTATCAAATTATTAATACTGAATCTTAATATGCTTTAAAAAAAATTATAACCGGATATTTTTGTATTAAAAATTACTTTGTAATGACCACTTTATTAATATATACATATCAACATGTTTCGATAGCGAACCTTTCCTCATCAGGGATATGCAGGATACTGAAAAATAATAATATCAATTATGGACAAATGATAAACACAGAACACAATAATGTAAGAATAGACAAATTATAAACATAAACAAAAATTGAAGTAGTAATTAATCCAAAATTTTAATAAAAAAAATATTGTAAAACATTGAATAATAAATTTACACTAGAAATTAAATGTGAAATTATTTTTAATATTCATATTAATATGAAAATAAATTTAAGATATAGCTATTTAAATAAATAAATTATTATTAATTATATTTAATACACTATTAACGCTTTTTCTGATTTGTAATATTTCAAATTTGTCGAATTATAAACTGGTTGTATTTGTATGTAAAAATTTTAAACCTTTAATTAAATCAAAGGAGTGATTGGTTTCCAAAATATGATTGGCAAATTCAGAATAATAATTATCACTTAAACATCCTAGGTGTTCCTTAACTCTAATATTAAAATTTCTTGGAGTCTTTCTTATGTAAAAAAAGTTGTAATAGTTACAAATTAACTTATATACCCCCGATTTATTTTATATATTATCATTATCTTTTTTATTTAATATATATTTTTTCAGTTTATTTGTATAAATAGCTGGTTGGATACTATTTGGAATGTTTTCATTTAATAAATTTAAACTATTATCATTTAAAAAACAATATTTTTCTCCACTGTTTACTAACATCAGTTATTTGTGGATGTACATACGATTTAATAAACTTTTTCTTAACCTTTTTGTTTAATGTATAATCTATTAAATGAGTACTATAACCGTTGTTCATTGCAATCTGTTTAATTATATGTAATTCTTTGTTAAAAATATTTTTTGTTAGATGTAACTAATCTACTAGGCATTGAATGAAAAGCTGATAATTTTTTAGCAAAAGGATGATTAGAAGTATTATGTATAACGATTTATGTATAAGTATCTTTACGATATATATTAAATTCAAATTTATTATTAATAATATAAATATTTAAGTGACATAAATATTGTGTAAAATAGCGTCGCTTTCTGGCGAGGCTCGCCGTTATGGAAGCTCACTAGGACTTGTCAAAGGATTGATAGTGGCCGGGATGAAAGATGAGAGAGCTGAATGAACCGATTTTTATAAACGGATTCGTGTAAACATGCACGCGTCCGCCAGCCACCTAGTGGGAATTTCTGTTGTAATAATCTCAATTTTCTTCTTTGTAATGATTAAAATACTCGTAAATACACCTTTTAACTTTATTCCACTCTCATTTTTGACAGTGTCCGGTTTCAGTCTGTGACGGCTATCTTCAGACTGGTAGAATTAATATTTGAATTATGGTTTATATACAATATTGGGTGTCAGGGGAAACAAAATATGATTTTACTTAATTATATTGTTTTTTATTAGCATAGCATGATTTTACAGAACTTGCCTTATGTTGTATTTTTGAATTTATTCATAATTATATTATTATATACTCAAAATTAATATGTCTACACTCGGGTAATTGAATTATAGATGATTTCTTTATAAGACGTTTATTTTCAGACTTTAGACAAGTTCAAGTTATATGATAGACAGCCCAGCCGACCAGCCCGCCACAATGCTACCAACCTAAACATCGTGTTTTCGTTCTCACAATTACCAACATGATGGATACATAACACAAATATTGCTCATAATATAGTTTAAGTATTAATTGTACCAGTCTGAAGAAAGCCGTCATAGGCTGAAACCGGTTACGGTCAAAAACAAAAGTGGAATAAAGTTAAAAAGTCTGTCTTTTATTTAATCATTACAATGGAATTCCACCATTTGTAAAAATAGAAATATTTTCTTATTTGCGTTAATTTATACATAGTGCACATTTACACGAAATTAACGCTAAAAATTTGTCCTCTTTCTAAGGTGATTTTAATCTTGTTATATAGTTAATTTAGGAAATTATGAATTATTTTAATAACATTCAAACAAAGAATTTGAAAACACACAGGAAATAAAAACGTACAATGTCCCGGTGGTACCTAAAGATTTACCTTTGAATTAATAATGTTCTAAATATGAAGGACTTTGATTATAATATTTTTTTTCCTTTTAGCCTTGTAATTTCCTATCTGTATGCTCTTTGCTTTGTTCTTTGCTGTATAATCCCGCATTTAATTTGTTTCTAGAATAATGTTTTGTGATGGAATTTTTTTTGTATCTGATCATTGACCGTAAATAAAGAATTATTTAAAAAAGATTGTTCCGTAGATTAAGTAATAAAAAACAATAACTCCATACAAAAAGCTCTGATGTCATCTTTGGGAATGCTATGTGGGGGATATGTGTTTACGGAGTGCTAATTCAGAAAAGGCAAGAGGGGAAATTCTGTGTATTCTCTGTGGGTTGTTTCATTGATGAAAACATGTGATTATAAAGTTCAATTACATATTAAAAAAATTTAAATTATTATAATTTTTTTTTACATAAACTCACAAATAGTTTTCCTAAGTGCCTATGTCATCTCTGGGAATTCTGTGTGGAGGATCTTTTTAGGGAAAGGAAGGAGAGGATGTTCTATTAAGAAAAATGTTGAAGAGAGGGTATGAATCTGGAGTGACGGATTTATTAATCCATTTCTCCCTGCGGTAGAGGGGCAAGGCGATGGGTTGAGACTCCGACTGGAGAGGTCATGGGGTTTCCTTCAACCCCCGCTTTCCCTATCCATTCCACCACGCAGTCGGTGGTCAGACGCATCTTCCGCCAAGTCCTGGACATATTGCATTATTTTTTCCCCCATGGAGGTTGGTGATAACAATTTTTTTTTCGCCTGTAATGTGGGCTGCAGGCTATAATGACACTTCACCTTACGTGAATGCTTGGTTTATTGTCCAGGTTTCCATGCCACACAGAAGAATAAAGAAATCACAACAACGAAAAATGTCGATTAAAGGGGAAAATTTTAAAAATACATTTAACGTTTGCCTTGAAGTATTTTCAATACGAAAGTAGGTAGATACCAAAAACAGTAGACATTATTTCTATGGGCACGTGGAAACCTTTTTAATGAAATGTAGGTAGATAAATCTTTATTTTATTTAATTATTTTACTACTACTGATGAACAAATACATTTTATTTTTTTTAAGAAAATCTCAAACAAATATCATTTTCATACATTTTCGGAAACAAAAATAGGATTTTTCAACATTTTCTGGGAATTGTTTCCCAGTAAAATGTACGACATTAATTAGATATCTGAAATTTTGAACCAAAAAAAAAAGCTATGTAATGTACACTACTTATTTAAGCCTTTTTTTAAGTGTGTAGTAATTAGTAGATTTAAGATTCTCAAGGCATATAGTTTGACTTTGTGGGAATAAGCTGTGTTACATCTCCTGTTCTACCTTGAGCCAATGTCTTGATGATGGACATTGAGAGGACTTTATCTAAAAAAACTTCAAAGGTCAAACAATAGGCATTTTGATTATTTATTCCTTATTTGATCTGATATTAATAATACCGGGCCGTAAAAGTTTCCTTGTGGTAAGCCAAGCTTGAACCACGATTCCGGTTAACCTTTAATTTTCAGCGTGATAAAATTGCCAACAGCTCTCAAGCTTAACAACGTTATCGTAATGTGACCAACGTATGCGTTTTTTAATCCATATAGTGCTGATTTTTTATTTATGACGACGTAAGAATAGGCGGAAGTTCAAATACATGGGTCTTGATAAGCGAAAAGTACAATTTATTCTGTAAACTTCAACTTTTTTTTTACTGAAGTGCTGACTGATCGCGCTAGCTTTCTTCGAGATATCCTTTTCTTGAGATCTTTCCCCAGCAATGCGTTTGTCTTCATAGCAGTAGGTTGCGCTTTTTTCTCGTAGGCAAGTTTAATAATTTTTCACCTAGGAATTTTACGGGAAATTTACTGATCGCTTATTAGACACAATAAATAAGATTATTATGCATATTTTTAAACAATTTAAGCAATAAATGTGTTCATTATATAAGTGATAGTAATATTTTTAACACTACATGACAAAGCTTAATCGAAGATACGAGAAAAAAAAAGCTTATTTAAAATGAGAGTAAAATATATATTAAAATGTACACTTTTTGCCTCCATTAATGGCCTAAGGAAGAACGCTTCCATTATAGGGTTAATCTGATTTGATGTTCATCCCATCACATCTTTTTCCTATTATCCTATTCCCTGGCATCCTTGTCCAGCGTTATAAAGGTTGTCTCTGTCCATAGTAGGCCCCTCCTGGCACAGCTTCTGGAGTCGCTTCTCCCAACTGGGAGATTGACAAAAATTATTGCTATTTAAATAAATACTAGACTTAAATTTTACGAACGAAAAACCTGACTTTGAAAAGTTCAAATATTGATTAGGTTCTCTTCTGAAAAGCGAATACAAACCTCGGAAGCATACAACGGAAAAGATTTACTTCCGCTCCACGACCCAAAGATTTCCATGAACATTAGAGAAATGAAGAATGAATGTTCTTCCGTAAATTTAACGTACCTTTTCAGGTATTCTTTGAATAGTTCAGTCGTTTTCGTGCCATTTCCCCATACCTTCTTCTGCTAAAATTACATTCAATTTGAATTACACGCCAGCGCGGCTAGCGACTCTGTTTATTGATGCCAATGTAAATATTATCGCGTTCGACTTCTGCAAGCTCAGTTCCTTTCAGAATTAATGCGCCATTTAAAGGCAATCCGGATCTTTTCATTCTTAACGACTCGATTTCAGGAGAGAATCTCGGCGTTGATTTTGTACCGCTGCGCTGCCGTAAATTCGGTGAAAAGCAATTGAAACTGCCTGTAGTGAATCGGATTTACCTAAAATAAATTAATAATATATATCTACACATGCATCTCTGCAGTGATGTTTTCCACTCTTTTTTATTTGCGCAGAAAGATTGTGGGTCAGGTTCCGTGTATTACTTATGTCTAGTTAAAAAGGAAATTTGATAACTTTTTGTAAATAGTACTATTTATTAAATATGTACAAAAATTAAAAGTTTTTTTATTTACTGTAATAACGTAAATTATTAAAAAAAAATTGCGCAAATATTTATTTATTTATTTATTTATTTACGCCCTTAGGGCTTTTACATAAAACAAGTTAAAACAGTGCATTACAATTATGAACATAGAAATAATAACAATGTGCAATGGCGCAAACTGTGTGTTGAGGAGTGAATACAATCAATAGTAAGTTTAATTATGATCGAAGCGCTGACAAACAGCTTTAATACAGTAATATTTGTACGTTGATATCCTTTCAATATTTATAGCATCGTCTAAAACATATTTATTACCAAGTACATGCAGACGATTCATTATGGAATTGAGTTCAGCGTTTGATCCTATATTGTTACAATATAGGATCAAACAAAATCAAATCCTATATTGTGGAATAATTTTGAAAAACCTAAAGAAACATGTTTGTTTTCATTGAACATTAATGAGTCAAAGCTATTTTAAATTATTGAAAGATTTAATAAGTATTTACAATATGGAAAAAGACACGTACAAAACAAATTTAAAAAAAAATTACAAAGTAAACAAACAAAATTTAAAAAAATACTATTTTCATCAAACAGACCGATAGTCTTTCATTTTCTCACACCTCGTATACTATCATTTGTACCATTGAATAATGTTAATCATAAAAAAAGAGTTAGATGCTATTAAAGTAAAAACAAAAAATAATGCATGTACAAGCAAGATTGACTGTCTCCTTAACAAAAATAATAAAAACGAACTCTTTCTAAAATAGCTGAAGATTTCATAATAGATAATGAAAAGAAACTCAACAAAAAGTGCACAAAACTCACGTATATAGGCGAGATATCAAATAAAATAGCGAGATTGGCGAAGAACAAAAAGTGCAATTCAGCATTTTATAACGTAAACTTATTGGGAAAAATACTCATTAATAATAAAAATAAAAGGAAAAAAAATGTAATTCTGGGGTGCATATGATTAATTGCACCGTTTGCCCATCTTATTACATAGGCGAAACAGGTGGAGCCTTCCACATAAGAATAAGAGAACATTTTTCAAGCGGGGTAAATAATAAAAAGAACTTATCGAACGTGGTTAACCATTTACTAGATAATATTGAATGCGTGCAATAAGGGTAAAAAAATAGTCAAATCAGAATCATTAGAAAATAAGCGAAGTAGAGGAAGAGTACGTAATGAATAGTCAATTGGAGAAAAAGTCTGACCTTCCTCTAGTAAATTTATTGTAGTTTAATCTTACTTATATGCATGAATAGTATCTCACACATATGAATGTAAATAGGAAATACATATAAAATATCAGAGTATAATGTAACTGGGAATTTTGTCGCAGACATCTAAGGCCAACTCTGAGATGCATATTACCCTGATGTGTACTTATTATAACGCATAATAAAATATTTTACAAAAAGACTCATTAAAATGTATCTGGTTACCCATAGTTGAAGTAACGATTCGACAAAAAAATGCTATAAAAATCATTTTAGCAAACAAGACGGAAATCGCGGAGAAAAAACAAAACCAGAAATAACCATCCATTTAAAAAAAACTGACACGGAAGATATTATATAAAATTTTAAAACACAGTGTAATCCGTCTTCCAGAAGGTAATAAGCCAACCCGAGTTCCGTCAGCAATAAAATAAATGTCATAAATGTAAAATATTAGAAAGCAATGGGACTCACTTCTTATAGAAGCTATATATACCATAGATTTAGTTGTAAAATTACCGGTCTGTAGATGCCCGTGACGGGGTGAAACCGGTCCGGTCGAAAATGAAAATGTGGGAGAAAGTTAAAAAAGTTTTTTAATAAAAAAAATCTCTTTAAAATGGAATTCCACTACGAAACCTCAGTTTCAAAATAAGAAATAATTAAGGATTAATTTTGAATAACTAACTAACTAACCATCATGCCGTTTCCCCGCAGGGGTAGGCAGAGAGGACGGACCGCCAAACAACTCGATCTTGGCATACACTTCTTACTTCATTCACTTTCATACAACGTCTCATGCATTCTCTTCTGTTAGTCCGACTTTGGCCCGACTCAAGTATTTGATTCACTTGATCGTGCCATGTCTTCCTTGGACGTCCACGGCTTCTTCTTCCATTCACATTCGCGTCATATATTCTCCTTACACTCCTCTCTTCGTTCATTCGCTCTACATGCCCGAAACATCTAAGCGTCCCTTTCTTAATCTTGCTCACTACGTTTACATCAGCCTTGCATTATTTACGAATCTTAACATTTTTCACACGATTATGCACGGTTTTATCACACATTCGTCTCAGAGATCTCATTTCTACAGCATTCAGTCTAATCTTTCCATCTCTCGTAAACATACTTCCCAAATACACAAACTCTTCGATCTGCTTCAAGTATTCATCATTTACAACTATATTGCACACTGTTTTCGTACTCTCTCTTTCAAACACCATGACTTTAAACTTACTTACATTCATTAGCTCATTCTTCATACATACTTCGTTCATCCTAGATACGACGGACTGCAGATCTTCCATACTGTTAGCAATCAGCACCGCATCATCAGCATACAACAGGCAACATACCTGCAGACTACTTATTTTCGTGCCCAAGCCCACCTCTTTCAATTTTTGAATTATCCAATTATCCATGTATAGATTGAATAACCATGGTGACATTACGCAGCCTTGCTTAACACCTTTTGTGATGTCAAATTTGAATAACTTTTGATTTTTTAAAT
>JAHDVE020006103.1:0-48161 GCA_022606495.2 Halesus radiatus | reverse complement strand
TTGGTGGCTGAGTTAACAAATGCTGCGGGTTCCCGTTGCGACGTCCGAGTACAATCCAACATATTGCATTCTCACAATTAATTCATTTAAAATTGTTGTATCTATATTCCAACAGATTTGCTAAAACTGGTAAATGCTTTTGTAGTCTCCAGATTGGACTACTGCAATAGTGTGTATGCTGCTCTGCTTAGTGAAAATTTGAAGAGACTGCGAGGAGTGTTCAACACAGCAGCTCGTCTAGTATGCGGTGCCACCAAATACTGTTACTATCACTCCTCTTCTACGTGATTGCGCCTACACTGGCCACAGAGTCACAGAAAGAGTTCACTTTAAAATTTGTCTTATGGTACACAAGGCTCTGAATGTGCTGGCACCATCATACTTGACTGATCTCTGCGTGAGGGACAATCTTACGACGGCCTCCATGGTCGAGGGGTAAGGCTCTCGACTACGAATCGGAAGGTCGCAGGTTCAAATCCCGGCGTGCGCAACTAAATTTTATTTAATTAATTTGTGCTGTTTCACAATTAATTTATTTAAAAACAATGTATAGTATATTTGCGTACGTTCTAGAGTGGAAGATACTCTCAGTATCGAAAGATCACCATTCAGAATTGAAATGTTGCTTGAAATGGCTTTTAGCCGTGTTTGGTGACCAGATCTGAATAGCCAGGCATTTCCCCACCTTCCTCTTCCCCTTCTCCTTCCTCTCCCCTATACCTTCAGCCTCACAACATTTCCCATTTGGGGATGTCATAGTCTCACTGGTTCCAGACGGTTGGGAGCAGTTGAAACTTTTGTGCGGTATACATGTAAAAAAAAAAAATCTTATTCGGAGACAACTCACGCTCAGATCGGCCAAGTCTGATGCGTCCAACAGACTGGTTGAACCCTCTCGTTCGAATGCTGCTAAATTTGGAAACAGCTTTCAATGTACTGGGCCCACATTCTTGGAATGACCTTCCATTTGGTTTGAGGCCAGACAGCAATTTCGAAACCTTTAAAAAAAGTCTAAAAACGCATTTATTTAAAAGGGGCTACAACTTTAACAAGGTGCAAAGCTCCCTTGAGGTGATTTTAGTTACTAAACAGTGCTCAGAAAAATTGACCATTTATTAATACTAGTGTTATAATTGTAACAGCCTGAATATGTCTGTGATAGGGTGAAACTGGCCTGGTCGAAAATAAATAAATGGAAGATAGTTACTGAGGTTTTTTAATTTAAAAAAATTAATAATAACATGGAATTCCTCCATTAATTGACAGTTTAAAAATTAAAAATAACTAACCGTTTCTTTTTAACAGTCCCTTCGAACCACCATGGTATTGCCATTTGAAGCAATTTAAACATTTGCAACACCCTCTATTTTTTTCTCGATTTCTATGTCAGACTTCTCTTTCTCAAAAATTTTCTTCTTTTTTTCGCAGGATTTTCTACCATGGGGTCGCACTTTCCCCCTTTCAAGATGAAAAATCGCAAAATGCTCATATACAAGTCATTTTGGAATAGAAAAAACATGAAAGATTTGATAAAATTTTACTACCAAGAAGAGTGCCTTTATAGAGTCAAACACAGAGATTTCCACAATTCGGGAAAACGAAAGGAAGCTTTTATCAGAATTGTGAAGGAGATTAATGAAAGAAATATCTTGCAGATTTCCATGGTTGATTTGAAGAATAGAATCAAAAGTTTGAGGTTACAATATGAAAGGCAAAAATTTGCGAGAAGAAATGCTAAAAAGGGTGCTTCGAACGAAGCACATGATGCCCCGAAGATGTGGTGGTTCAATAAATTGAAGTTTTTGGATAACGTTGACTTAAGAGCTGACAATCCTTTGGTAAGTCCTCATAACTAACTAACCATCACGCCGTTTCTCCGTAGAGGTAAGCAGAGAAGGTAGACCGCCACACCACACGCACGGCTTGATTCACATTCATACATAACTATTCTGTTATTCTGACTCTTCATATGATCCGACTCAAGTATTTGATTCACCTCACCGTGCCATATCTTCCTCTGGTGTTCCCAACTTCTTCGAGCATTAACTTCCTCGTCATATTTTTTCACATGCTCTAACCCTCTAAGCGTCCCTTTCTTAATCTTAACATTTGTGTTTACATCAGCCTCGTGTTCTTTCCGGATCTGCTCATTTATAGCACGATCATGCATGGTTTTAACACACGGGGATCACATTTGTACAGCATTCAGTCTATTTTCATCCTTCCTGTGCCAGTTCCATGCCTCACCGCCATACATCATGACTAACTGTGCAACTAAAATCTCCTTTGGATTGATGGCGAAAGTCTGCTTCAGTTACCACTCCTCTTAAGAGGTGAACTCAGTGTCAGACCTCGGATGTGAAAAACCGCACATTGTATGCATCTCAGCATTCCTTTTTGACCTTCACCATGCGAAAAAGAAGAACTTCAACTAATGTAACCTAACCAAACCTGTGTAACTGATGGGCACTTTAGACGGCACCTTTTCTCATACAGATTAGCGAACATTACACGCACGCTTCGGACTCAAGACTTCGTTCCGAAACGTCCGCCGAAACGTATGTGTAAAGGCAGTGAGTGACCTGCAGTCTGAACTCCCAGATCTCTCGTCCGTCCGATGCGTAGGTTTTTCTCAGCGATCGGTGTGCTATGCCTTTACATGTAAGTGTTTTTTTGGTTTATGGATTTTCACCGACTGCTTATGAAAAAAAAAAGCAAAGGATAGAAACTTAAAAATCGGTATTAGTTAATTTTTAATCTAAATTTGCACTGTTCATAAGGAAGTAATTTATAATAATTATGATATGACATTATTATTATAATTGGTAAATGTTCATAGCGATGTCCATCTTATGATATCTATGATCAAAACTGTAGCAAAACTTTTAAACCGTACAACGTATCACGCATCAGACCCCACTTCGCTCCGATCTCTGAGAAATCCCTTTACACGTACACTTTCACTTTGACAGCCTCCATGGTCGAGGGGTAAGGCTCTCGACAGCGAATCCAAAGATCGCGGGTTCAAATCCCGGCGTGCGCAAGTAGACTTTATTTAATTAATTTGTGTTGTTTCACAATTAATTCATTTAGAATAATATATATTATATTTGCGCACATTCCAGAGTGGAAGATACTCTCAGTGTCGCCCTGGTGAAAGACACTGTAACACTAATTAAATTTTAAATTTTCAATTATTTATTGCAAGTTTAAAAACCTCATTGTAATATTTAATCATTGAAGAAGATAATATTAACATAACCTGAATGAAAGATGCAACCGAAAAACACAACGGATAATAAAAAGATATCAGTCGCATCTGGGACTCGAACCCAGGACCTCTGCCTTACCTTTAATCCATTTTGTTTATCGAATCTTTCGTGGAACAGCAGAAAATTTCCCGCGGACCATCGGGTTGAAGAAGCCCGCCTAGTTTACCCCAGGAACGTGTTCTGGCAGCTAACGCAGCAGTCTCCTGAAATTCAGGCTATATTTTGTTGAGATTGATTTTTTATCGCGATTTGTTCATGCTTTAGACGGAAATATTTCACGCTCAGAGAAGGTAAATCACGCTTTTCTCGGATGGTGTAACTGCGTAGAATTTAATGAAAAAGCTAGTATTGTTAGGTTTTTCAATCTCGCTGAGCTGCAATTAAACGTGATTGATTTAAAAAATACCTATATTATAATATTTTACGTAGAAAATGTGGCATCATTATTAATAAATTAATTTAAAAATATTCTTCGTTTTCACCACTTTATAAACATAAATCTACATGTTTCGAAAGCGATGCTTTCATCATCAGTATTTATATATTCCTGATGATGAAAGTATATCTATGTATATTTATAAAGTGGCGTAAACAAAGTATATTTTTTAACTCATTCACAAATAAATATTTAGTTAGTTATTATTTCAAAGTCCGCCAAAACGTTCCAAATCTATGGCCGGTCGCTTTTGAGGTTGGAATGTCAAATGTCAAAACAAGGATCAGCTTTACCATACATAATTTTATATTCTATTCATAGTAAACCATAATTAAACATAAGTAATAACATTATGTACATTTTTAGAAACTTTAACTCAAAGAATAATAATAGTGTTAAGCAATAACATTATCGTAATATTCGTATTAATAATTGTTTTGCTCATGAATGCTCTAATTATGTATAATAAATAGTTTTTTTTTTATATATTTGAATAATATTGAACAACAATTAAAGAGCTTAAAGTCACCAATTTAAGTTTAAATTTCGCCAAAACAAAAACAAAAAAAAACATATTTAAAATAAGAAACAAAATCGAAAATAAAAATTTCCATACTTTCCAAAAAACAGAATACACACATGACTTCAAATGTTCCAAATACAATGGTACCAACATAAGGTGTTTTGATGAGATGATTATTTATTCACTAAGTAACAATTTATAAATTCTAGGTAAAATTGTTTATAATAAAAGATATATATTCAGAATCGGCATTTTGCTGATCTATATGAATATACATTTTTAAAGTCATTATATTTTTCACTGGAGTTCCTTATTCGATCGGTTTTCAAATTTTTCTTTTCTAATTTACTCTAGTTCTATTTCCGGCCGCTAGGTGTCTGTACTAAAAAGTGTGGTATTTAAATATTTGATAAAAAAATACTGTTTTTTCCAGTTTTTTTTAATATCAAGAGTTTGATCAAATCTTGCGGGATCGTTTTCAGGGAGAGAGACAATTACAACTTTTTATTACTTTTCGACATCTGTTTTTGTATATATTATCCATTTTATTTACCTCCGCGGTTTGCGTATTTACCGGAATACAGTATTCCGCGAGACAATGCCAAAAATTGAAATTTAAGGGTCAATTCCTGCCGATCCGCGGATAACTTTGGGTGTTGAATCCAAACACGACCCACTCTGAGCCTTACTTTTTTCGAAATTCGATAGGCCGACGGTAGATTTTCGCAAGCCAAGGCTTTCCAGGTCCCTTTTTTAACAAATCTGAGTCTTGCTTTCATTGAAATTCAATATGCTTACGATGGAGTGCTAAGGCGTTCCGGGTTTCGATTTGACTGAAAATGAACCTTCCGAGTGTTAAATTAAGGGGGTGCATGGTCGATTTTCCCCGCAGGCCCTTGTCTGAATTTCGGGGCTTATAACGTATTACTGTATGAGAATAAGATAAGATAAGATTCTGTATAAGATATAAGAATTACTGTATAAGATGTTTTTATTATCTTTATATATTATATCTAGTTAACCCCTCGTTTATGTATTTGTTTTTTTTTTTACAGCCATACCCGTTCACCGTTGAATCTGATGAAGTATTGGTTGAAGTAAAAGCTCCTTTGTCTATTGAAGTCAATAAAGTAAAAGATCCTTTGTCTATTGAAGTCGATGAAGTAAAAGATCCTTTGTCTATTGAAGCCAATAAAGTAAAAGATCCTTTGTCTATTGAAGCCAATAAAGTAAAAGATCCTTTGTCTATTGAAGTCGATAAAGTAAAAGATCCTTTGTCTATTGAAGTCGATAAAGTAAAAGATCATTTGTCTATTGAAGCCAATAAAATAAGAGATCCTTTGTCTATTGAAGTCGATAAAGTAAAAGATCCTTTCTCTATTGAAGCCAATAAAGGAACTATTGCCAAGCTTCCCTCTGGATTTTCATTGCCTTTAAAATTAGTTGCGATCAACGGTAAATCTAGTTCTGTCGCAATTTTAAAAAACCCGTTGCAAACAAAATTATCAGAAAATAATGTAAGTACAAAATTTATTTATTTTTTATGTTTTTCCATTGAAGGGATAATCCATAGAAATGCGATATATAGCGGTTTGAAAGAAACCTGATAAGAATTCTTATTTTACTTAATACGATTTTTTGTTATTTAAGTTATAAATATCGCTACAATGTGAAGTTTTCATATCCAATATCTATAAAATATTAAATTGAAAGGTGTAGGCTTGGGTGTGAAAATGAACACTCTGAAAGTATGTTGCCTGTTGTATGCGACAAAGTATGAATTTGAATGAGGCAAGGAATGTGCGCCAAGACAGATTTGTGTGGCGGTCCATCCGTTCCACCTTCCTCTGCCGGGAAACGGTGAGATGATTAGTTAGATTAGATTGATACAAAAATACTCGAAAACTTTGAAAAGATAAGTCAATAGAAAAGAAATCTTTTCTGATTCGATAGAAAACTGATGTCGCTAATTTACATAAAAAATAATTTTTATGTGAGCACCGCACAAGAGTCACGGCTGCTCCCGACCGTCTGGGGCCAGTGAGACTATGGCATCCCCAATTGGGGTATGTTGTGAAGCTGTAGGTAGTGGGGAACGGAGGGAGATGGGGAAAAGGAAGGTGGGGAAGTACCTGGCTATTTAGATCTGGTCACCAAACACGGCTAAAGCCATTTAAACCGATCTTTCGATTCTGAATGGTCTTTCACCAGGGCGATACTGAAAGTATCTATGATGCTGGAACGTGCCGCAATTGTGCTATATATTATTTTAAATGAATAAATTGTGAAATAACACAAATTAATTAAATAAAATTCACTTGCGCACGCCGGGATTTGAACCCGCGACCCTCGGATTCGTAGCCGAGGATCGTAACCACTGGACCACGAAGGCCATCAAAAATCTTTGAAGACTGGCTAATGAAATTGATTATCCAAAGTAATAATAATAATATTCGGATGATTTGTATAGCGCCGTTTTTGCGAAAAATCACCTCAAGGGGGCTGTACAAATGTTTTTTTTCTCCAATGCTTTATCTTATCATAGACAATCTATTATTACTACTTATGGCTAACAAATTGCTTTCACAAGTTCATTGATTTGTAATACCAAACTATATGTACAATGCATTTGACCTATCAACGTTAAAATACACATGTTATTAATTTCATATACAGGCAGATAATATTATACAGGACCATACTTACCTGGCAGGTCACTTGGGATAAACACTGTACATTAAATTGAGCCTGTTAAAAAAGTAGCTAAAATTGAGTTTATTTTAGGCACACAGACACGCCCATAACTCACTTCTATCGGAATTTATGTAATATCTTTTCCCTAAAATACAGCACTGTAAAATAATGTTTTTGTTTCAGAAATATCCTTCGGTACTTCCTGACTTTTCGCCTAGGAGATATTTCATCGATTTAGGTGCTAATAAAACCACAAAATCACCCGAGCAAACTGCCTACTCGCAAATATCAACCACGACCGCGCGGGACATACGTACAGACACCACAAACGACCTTACTGAAACTGAAAAACCCCACAGAAGCGATAAACGTAAAAGACAAATTGACCACCCGAGAGAAAATGTTCCGCATGCATTGAAAACCATTCTAATTACAACTGAGAGACTTAACGCAAGCGATGAAAGTAAAAAATTAAGTGACCAACCAAGTCAAAAGATGAAAACACCCTTAGTGCTTCATAAAACAGGACCGATACTTAAAGTACTCAGTTTTAGAAAATACCCTACCAAGACCGCTATCGAAGGTATCACAAATAAAGATATCACAGAGGATGTAACCAAAACTGAAAAATTTAAATTATGCGATGAACTTAAAAAAAAAATTGATGAACCAACTGGAATGGAGAAACATAGCCTTTTAGGACATGCGCTTGGACCGAAAATATCGCCTACAATCGAAGGTAACACAAATAAAGTTATCACAGATGATCTAACTGAAACTGCAAAACTTAAAATAAGCGATAAACTTAATAAAAAAATTGATGAACCAGCTGGAATGGAGAAACATAGCCTTTTAGGACATGCGCTTGGACCGAAAATATCGCCTACAATCGAAGGTAACACAAATAAAGTTATCACAGATGATCAAAGCAAAACTGAAAAACTTAAATTAAGCGATGAACTTAACAAAAAAATTGATGAACCAACTGGAATGGAGAAACATAGCGTTTTGGGACATGCGCTTAGACCGAAAATACTGTCCACTATTGAAGTTAACACAAATAAAGATATCACAGACGATCTAAGCAAAATTGAAAAATTTAAAATAAGCGATGAACTTAACAAAAAAATTGATGAACCAACTGGAATGGAGAAACATAGCGTTTTGGGACATGCGCTTAGACCGAAAATACTGTCCACTATTGAAGTTAACACAAATAAAGATATCACAGACGATCTAAGCAAAATTGAAAAATTTAAAATAAGCGATGAACTTAACAAAAAAATTGATGAACCAACTAGAATGGAGAAACATAGCGTTTTGGGACATGCGCTTAGACCGAAAATACTGTCCACTATTGAAGTTAACACAAATAAAGATATCACAGACGATCTAAGCAAAATTGAAAAATTTAAAATAAGCAATGAACTTAACAAAAAAATTGATGAACCAACTGGAATGGAGAAACATAGCCTTTTGGGACATGTGCTTGGACCGAAAATACCGCCTACAATTGAAGGTAACACAAATAAAGATATGACAGACGATCTAACTGAAACCGACACACATAAATTAAGCGATGAAATTGAAAAAATAACTGATGAACCAACCGAAATAGAGAAATATCCCCATACAAATTTGCTCAGACTAAACATGATAAGGCACGTATTTGAAAATCTAACCAAAACTGGCGAACATAAAATAAGTAATGGATTAAGTTACACTCAAACCAATGTGCCCAATGGCTATTTAGATGGATTGCATAGACCAAGAATATTGAGTCCAAACAGGCCGATGTTAACACATGAAGATGCAGATGTGATGGACCTTTTTACCAGATCTGATAAATTTGATACAAGCGATGAATTAAAAAAAGATTTTGGCGTTCCGTTCAGAGTGATAAGTGAGAATTTGTCAGATTCGTTTAGTTCAGAGTTTACCAATGAAAATGACGAATTGATCTATGTTCCAACCGAATCTGACAAACGTGAAATGAGTGACAAACTTAAAAAAGTAACTGACGAACGAATCGAGAGAAACAAGATTTTTTCAGCCTTCATCTGCTCAGAGCTTAACCGTATTATGGATCAGTCTATCTTACAACAAGTCAAGTGGAAAATACAGCAATCCCTGCAAGATGGACTAAACATGCAAGTGGCGGAAGATAAAAAACAGACATTTTTGTCAAAAGCAGAAAGAATTGATTCCTCTACTATCGCTTCGCATTCAGCTGCTCAAAGAAACGCGCTGTATCGAATGCTCCGTGATTTTGATAAGTAAATTTAAATAGCTTTTATCAAAGATCTAAGAAGAGCTTAAGGTAAGTAGGCGAGGAATAAATGTGTACACGGTGGCATGAATTTTTGTAAAAAATTATAAAATAGAAAAATACACCGGAAAGAATTTTGTACAATTATCGGACAAAAGTTTAAGTCAAAGATATTGCGTAAAAAGTATCTATAAACAATTGGAATTGATGTTCTGGTTTAAATCTTTCATTGCAAAATAAAGTTGAATCGGAAAAAAAAAATTAAGAAATGTATATACATTGCGTAAATAGAGAAATAATAGATAATCTCTAGTTTTCTCAGCGGCGGCTCGTGACTTTAGTGCTCTAGAGAGTGCTAAGATTGAAAAATCAGACCTTAATGGCATTATTGCTGCAGTCGAAAATGGTTTTTTTTTTTTGTCAAAAAATTGATTTTTTGTTTGAATAACTTCCAGCAAAACGGTGCAGCGCACCGCCAAACTGAATATTCCTGAAAATCTTTATAAATAAAAACTTGTTATTAGAAAAAAAAAAAATACGTTTTCGGCTACAATAACATCAATAATTCGGTTTTTTTTATTAAATTTCAGCACGCTAAATGATCACGAGCCGCCACCGAGTTTGCTTTTGATTTTAGTACCTTTGCCGTTTTGGAAACAACCCAACTTTATCTGAAGATTTTCAGCCTTTCGGCTTTTGATCAAATTCTAACTACATAAGTCTTATGCATATTAAGTTTGATTGTAAGAAATCTATCATTTTTACATATTTAAATGTAACTTACAGTACGTAGGTACGCATATACTAACAAGGTTTTGTTTTCATATTCTACGGAGGTAGGACGGACCTGACTTTAGTTTTTATTTTTGAAGTAGGTGTCTCTTTTTTTATGTCTCCGGGTAATGCGTTAAAAATTTCAGGAATGTTATATGTATTAATTTTGTGACATATTAACCTCTCGTGTGCCAGGCGTAAAGGACGTCCTACGCACCACGCTCTTCCTGGATTTAATTTGTAATAACTCGCTTGTGTTTTACAAAATGATGTATTTGTAAATTGTTCCCTTTATCAGATAATGTATCTATCTATTTACCAAAATTTTATGTTTATACTACAAGTGGTTTTTCCAGAATATCTACTTGTATTCAGAGAAATGATTTTTTTCTCCCTCGTGTTATTAAAAAAATTTAAACGAAGAAATACTTATTTTAAATTATATTTTCGTGCAACCGAATAAATGACTGGTGCGCTTTAAAAAATGTTCATAGCGTACTAAATTTAATAGCATTCGTTTGCCAACAAAATAATAAATCCGATAGCAATTCTTGCTCTTCGTTTTGTGACACGCCACTCGTCTGGAATTTAAAACAAAGTAACAACTGTCAATATTGCATCATTCCTTGACGCGCAGTTCATTTCGGTTTTATTCTGTGAAATATTCTAAAATATAAGTAAATAATTGTTTTTTTAATTTTTAATTTATTTATTGTTTATGCATTTATTTAGCTTTATGGAAATGTAATAAAACTTATTTTGTATTTAATTTCTATATATATTTATTTTTATATCATTAGAGAGATTTTTTTTTGTATCTGAATACGAGTAGTTATTCTAGGGAAACTAATAGTGATAGATATACATAATTTTTACAAATATATAAACACATCTGGTAAGACGGAACAATTTACAAACCATCATTTTATCTATCTATATATATAAAAATCAGTGAAAGTTTGTTTGTTTGTCCTCGATGTTCTCGAAAATCACTGGACCGGTTTCGCTGAAAATAGCGCAGTTTGTTTTTATTAGTACCGGGAAGGTTTAGAGAGTAGTTTGAATGAAACCCAATATGTAAAACTGTTGCTATAACATTTTAAAATTAGTATGAAAAACATTGAACCCACCATGTTTTATTTAGGTTAGCCCATAGATATAACACTCTGGTTAGCCACAGATTGCATAATAAAAAGAAGACGGTTTTTTTGTGTAGAATATTTAAAAAATGGAAAACACGAGTAGGTACCTACTTAAGAACTTTAAGATTTAGATATATTTTGAAAAAATAAACGTTTGGATTGAAATAAACTATTCAAATGAATGTTTCTTTATTTGGAGATAGTCGCTTTCGCTGTCAAATCAATTATTGTACCCGAGTAAGGCCGGGTACACATCAGCTAGTGTTTCTATAAAAACTATGAAACTAATTTATTTGTCCCTAGCAGATATGGTATAACTTCTCGGGGACACTCGTGTAAGACTAACATAAAACATTACATTACAGCTGATTCGAAACATCATGCTAAAGTTTCTAGTAATCAAAACAGTTTTTAACCAAAGACAAGACAATGATATCAGGTACAAATCAATTATTGTATTACCTGTTCGTGCTCTTTTGTGCCAAAAAATTGTACTGCAACATATGTCTTATAGTTCGTATAAGGCAGTGGTGGATCATGTACGCAATACACGTTTCACACAAAATATAGGAATGATAGTGCCAATATTTCAAAATAAATATGCTCGACGAACCCTTGTACCATTTATATTTGTTTAAGAGGAACGGCTGCTCTGCTTGTTTCATACATAACTTAATTTTGGAATTGCGGCCAAAATACCCATCCAAACCGAATGACATATTTTTTTTAATTAAAGGTTTAGTAAATATCTAATACGGATGAGAATTATTTTATTTATTTTTGTTTTGAATTATGAAGTATATGCCACGAAATAAATCAATTATAATTTTAGAGGCAACTTAGGAAATAATTTGCGGGTTTGTTGTTGTTTTTTTTTTTTTTTAATATCGTATTTGCTATGTAAATATGATTACGTAAATAAAAATATAAAAACAAAACATTTAAAAAAAAAACGTTTTTTCACATCGATATTTCAAATTATGTACAGCAAATTTGTGTTCCAACGTAAATTGGTCGTTTTTAATTTAATTTAAAGTTCACCATAATGCTTATTTTAATATTTTTTTAAAATTTTATATTTATTATATTTTCAAAGTAGATGGGGTAAAACTTATTTTTAAATCACCGTTCGCCCCCAAATAATTGCTAAAGGTGCCTCTAAAATCACGAAAAATTAATTCCTTTAATGGCCTATATTTCATAATGTAAAATAAAAATAAATAAATTACTTCTAATCCGTATAAGATATTTCCTATACTTTTCGATGAAAAAAAAAATCATTAGGTTTGGGTGAGTTTTTTGGCCTCAAATTCAAAATTAAGTTTTGTATGAAGCAGGCCGCGCAGCCGTTCCTCTTAACAAGTTGCCATACGAATTTAAAAACAATTGCTTTATTACAATTCTCACTTGTTAAAGTATCGACTTTTGGGAAGTGACCTTATTTATTGAGGTTATTTTTCTTTTTCTCATCTTGTCTTTTAAATAAATATGATCTCCTCGATATCTGCGGATATCTTTAAATTATCAAACTTCCACCATTATATTAAGATTGTTGTCACTGTGACAAAACTGTACTACTGTTTTCGTATCTCTCAACTAGTGTGACACTTGCTGATATCTTGATATTTTTATAATATTATTTAATTGCTATAATGTAATTGGAGTATAATGTAGTGACAAAACTGTTCTACTGTTTTCATATTTAAAAAAATATTTTTTTCAGCGTGTGTGCATTGATCACAGCATGTATTGTTCTTTATCGCACTGCTATTTGTATTATCATTTTCATTTATTGTTGTATTATATAATACAGTAGACGCTCTCTTAACCGGCCTTGACGGGACCGACCCGGGGACCGGATAACGAAAAAGCCGGTTAAAGAGAAGGTAGTGAAAAACACATTTAAAAAAACACTTTCGCAAGGAAGAAAAAAAATAAAAATTTTTCAAAACACTAAGAAAACAGCACTTTTATTCTGTATTAGAAACTCACACATTAAAAATTAACATTTCACAAACTAAAAAATATGTACAGGAAAAAACCACACATCCCTCCAAAATTTTTTTTAAAAGTTGGCCTACAATGGATTATAAAATTCTGTTATTTTCTGCTGCTTCTTGTGTTGAATCGACTTTTTAAAAGCGTAGTGATGCCATCTTTTTATGAACATTACATCTACTGCAGTAGAATTCTTCTGCTGCTGAATGTACATCGCCGCCTCTTTTCCTTCGTCGTGGCTAACCGTGTTGTCTTCTTCGTACTCCTCACAGTCGACTTCCTCTTCCTATAGTGCTTCATTGATAACAGTCTGAACTATCTCATCATCATTTCACCTTCAAGAATCCATTCCTGAATATTGAAAAACAGTTGAAAATCACTCATTTGGAAGTCGTTGTAAGTCTTTTAATAAAGTTGCATTGTCATCTGGTTCAGGTTCTGTGTTTGTTTGTTCATCATTTTCCAAGGAAGTGTCCTCCAAACTTGATTCAACAACGTTCAAGTTGCTACTTGTCTGCGTGTATTTTGGGCGCGAGGCATTCCTAGAAGAGGCCGGTTAAAGCGGCGGGACAGTTAAAGCGGCGCCAGTTAAGAGAGCGTCTACTGTATTGTTGAACTAAACTCCTGCTGACAAGCTACTTGCAGTGGCTTACCGGGTACAAATTCCCACTGTATGAAAAGTAATATTATACAAAATTTGTAACATTATAAGTACAGTACGTATATGATAGCACAATACATTTTAATTTAAATATAAAACGTTTTTGTTTTAAGCCACTTTATTTTATTTATATATATATTTCTGCATTCGACCCGTTTCAGTTGGACTCAACCTTATTGAGGAATGTACACATATAAACAGTTTATATAATTACTTTCACAAAGTGATTTAAATAATAAATTAAAATAATACATTTTAATTATAGTAATATTTCAATATTTCTAAATGATATGCTTTGGTTTTTGGATGTTTTTTGTTTTGTAATGTTATTGTTTTTTTTTTCAATTACTTTATATTGATACATAAATATTTCGAATATGTAAAATTCGTCAAAAGATTTGAAACATTGTTTTATCTGTGATTTGCCTGACTTAGAAGCGTTAATATTAAATTTAGGGTTTTCTAAATTGCTACGTGATCTTCGTCGGTTACTTATTTTTGTGAAATTGAAATGTGCCCTGTGAATTTGTAACAATGTGCGAAGGTTTTTTTATTATCTGAAAACCCTAAAAGTTAGAAATATCAATAGTTTTTATAGGATATCTTTCAAAATCGACCTCTGTGTTATTTTTACAAGTAATAGTTTAGTTTTACAGTCCTTCCCCAACCGTTTGTATATTGTAAAATAGATTGGGCAAGGGAGAAGTATATTGTTTATATCGTATTGGATCAAAGGTTCCCAAATTTTTATCCCCGTGGACCCCTTTGCAGTTATTTTAATTTTCCGTGGACCCCCCCTCCAGCCTGTCTGTCCAATGGCTGTCTTTGGTACAATACTGAACAAGTGGTATTTATCCACTATGCGATGCATCGCTGCTGGTATGAAAATTTGTAAAAAACTATACTATGTATTAGATGATAGGATGTTTCTCAATCTAATTAATGTGTAAATAAGTTTTCTTGGTCTGGTTACCTTATGGTGTTTATTACTTCTATTTTAATTTACCGTTTACTAAAACACGGAGATACTTTACGCTATTATGGCTGTGACGGGTATCGTTGCATTCTTTTTTATTTGCGCACTGCAATGAATGGATTTTAATACTAATATTGTTGCCGATGCTTTTTCTTTCAAAGAGATTGGTCATGTAGTATGTTTTGCCAGTATTTAGTGACAGACTATGTTGGTTGAACCGTGTTTTGAGTATGTTTATATTTGTATTTGCTGTCCTCGTTGTTTCTTCCCACGATTCACCTTTTGTGATCACTCCAGTGTCGTCTGTAAGTTGCGCAGTGAACTCCCAAAGAAAAACTGCAGCGAACGAGACTCATTTACACAAAAAATTTAATGACTTCAAAAATATGTATTCATATGTAAGCATTTTTTTTACGGTTTTTTACCGACTGATTATGGAAAATCAAAAGAAAAGAATAGAAACTTAAAATATAGTGTTACAAAAAAATCCCGATAAATTACTTTTTAGTAGTTTGACTAACGGGTACTTGTCATTCAAAACGTTATAATAAATTAAATTTACAGTTAAGTCTTTATATGGCAGTGAGGCATGGAACTGCCAGAGGAAGGATGAAAGTAGACTGAATGCTGTGGAATTGAGATCTCTGAGACGAATGTGTGCTAAAATCATGTAGGATCATGTGAAGAATGTTGAGATTCGTAAAGAATGCAAGGCTGATCTAAGCGTAATGAGCAAGATTAAGAAAGGGACGCTTAGACAGTGTAGGCATGTTGAACGAATGAACGAAGAAAGGAGTGTAAGGAGAATATATGACGCGAATGTGAATGGAAGAAGAAGCCGGGGACACTCGAGGAAGACATGGCACGATCAAGTTAATCATATACTTGAGTCGGGCCATGTCAGAAGTCGGAATAACAGAAGAGAATGTATGAATGTGAATGAAGCAAGAAGTGTTTGCAAAGATCGAGTTATTTGGCGGTCTGTCCTCTGCCTACCCCTGCGGATAAAAAGCGTCATGGTTAGTTAGTAGTTAGTTAAGTCTATATAAAATAAAAAATTATTACAAATTAAAATTTAACCCATTACTTTCATGAATTTATTTTTAATTTTTATAAAGTTGATTCATCATTATAGATCGTTAGTATAGGCGTAACCGCTTCATGCCTTTGAACGAGTCCCGCTTGCGCGCTAAATGTGTTCCGATTTCCGCTAGCCCGAGTGACGCTTGCCTGTTTGGACTCGCAGCGTTCTATTTTAGCTGACACGAGTAACGCTCGTCAAGGTTAGCGATGTATTTTACGCAGCTTGAATTTGCCTGCAGTTGAGATAAGATCCCAAATGGAGAGTGATAGTGAATATGAAAATATTGATACTGATTGTTCTATGGGTCTATGTTTAACGCCATGCTTTAAAATGTATCACACTAAATTGAATTACTTTGATTTTATTTCATTTAAAAAAAATTTTATATGCTTAAATTGTTATATTTTAATAGAAAAGTGTATAAACTTTTAATAAAACATAAAAAAAACTGATATTTTTTTTAAACCTTTTTATAAAAAAAACTCTAGCATTAAATGGTTAAAGGAGTGCCGAAAAAAATGTGGAATTTTCCGCCCACCCACCTTCAGCAGAGCATCTAGGAAAAGGAAGCCTAAACGCAACGTTTTAATGTAACCCCCCTTTAAAAGAGGTAAAATGCTTGTCTACATTAAATGTATTATTAATTATGTCAAAACATTAACTCTTATAAAAAATATATTAAATCTTGGATAAAAAACACTGAAATAGATGCATTTTTCTTATAAGTCTTAACAGTTATCTATAGTATTTTCCCTTAGACAGAATTCTAGCTTGTTCTCTATTGTTTAAATTTTAATGTTAGACTTTTAAAATTCAACTGAATTCTTCACCTTTACTGGTACCAACAATGTACTCATATTATACTGTTCAATGCCTTGTTTTATGTTATCATTTTTTAATACACCAATACTTTACAAACACTAGTATCGTACTTGTGTGTGATTTCAACTCACCCACTAAAATCCTATTATACTTATGTACGTATATGTGATAATAACAGTAACTTCTGTTTACTGTCATAACTAATGAAATGTTTTTTTGTTTGTTTTCTATTATCACTTTGTCATATTTTATCTTTCTTATTTTCGCTACCACTTTTAAGAAAATGATTTTTGACCTTATTTTTTGTTTAAAGTAAAAACTTCCACACAAGCAATAGAAATGTGATAAAAAAACTATTGTAATACCCACACAGCCTTTGCCTTTGTGGGATTTTTTTGTTTACATATTTTTATCATATTTTCTTGTATTCTCAAACTGTTTCAAAAAGTAATGTAACAAAAATTTTCAATAAATTTTTTTTTTAAATTAAATCAATTCATTGTTTTTATTTATAAATCAATTAAAATTACCTTATATTAATGGAAAATAGATATAATTACAAAAACTGGCGTGCTTAAAGTAACTGAATAATGAGGAATATTAACCGAATCAGAGCAAATTATTTTCCATACTTGTTCTAAGCAGCCACTGAGAAGGGCTTGTTTGCAAACCTCGAAATGATGACAACTATTGGATTTTTTTTGCATGGGCGACAACGAAGCCGAGAATCCCCACGATATGGAGAATTTTGCATTCGAGGCATGCAATTCCAACCTTCTTCATCTTCTTCCCGCGATTCCTCGACTTCGGCATTGACTCGATTCAGAAAAGACAGTAAAACAGTACGGGCAATGTCTTCGCGGAATATCTTCCGAGAAGATGTTCTCTGTCGTCTGGTCATCCGGTTTCCCAACTCTTGCTTGTACTTCAAGATGCGTTGCAACTTTCACCCATTCACGAGGGCTCTGCCGATCCGAGACACAAATAAAGGCCAGTACCACTTCTTGGACCGAATGTTGACCCGATAATTTTGAATTCCGTTGTCATGAATATCAACACAACAGAGCAACAATTTTTCTTTTTCATGCTGCCTCTAAAACTGCCAATTTTACCCTTCTTGGATTTCTGCCAACGCTGCACTTGACTTACTGGCTACATTCGATCATATTTTGTGGCCACTGTTATCTCACGGTTGTCCTCCGATGGCATATGAGGGTTTTCCATGTCCACCACCACATCAAATTAACCCGCAATTAGAAGAGAGCAGAGAGTTACTGCGTGGTTAGATGAAAGTTGTACACAAAAGAAATATAAAAGAAAATGTTTCATAGATTATATTTATATATTATATAATTACAAGACGGCCTCCGTGGTCGAGGGGTAAGGCTCTCGACTACGAATCCGAAGGTCGCGGGTTCAAATCACGGCGTGCGCAAGTAAATTTTATTTAATTAATTAGTGTTGTTTCACAATTAATTTATTTAAAAATAATATATAGTATATTTGCGCACGTTCCAGAGTGGAAGATACTCTCAGTATCGCCCTGGTGAAAGACCACCATTCAGAATTGGAACTTTGCTTGAAATGGCTTTTAGCCGTGTTTGGTGACCAGATCTGAATAGCCAGGTATTTCCCCACCTTCCTCTTCCCCTTCTCCTTCCCCTCCCCAATACCTTCAGCCTCACAACATTCCCCAATTGGGGATGCCATAGTCTCATTGGCTCCAGACGGTTGGGAGCAGTTAAAACTCTTGTGCGGTATTCATGCAAAAAAAAAAAAAATTATATTTCACAATAATCTTACTCAAAAATATTTCTACTTATAAAAAAAAAAAAAACCTAAATAACAACAATAAATCGTACATAAAATAATACATCCTAATTATCTGACACAAATATTTTCTTTCAGCCATCTCTTAAATATATTCATTCATCTGTTTTATTTAAATACAATTTTTAATTGAAGATATTTAAAGAGCTAGGAATCATGTAATCTAAAGTTCTTTGTCCATATTTGTTTGTATGCTTGGGAACCATTAATCCTTCATTAAAATTGAGACCAGTATTGTAAGTGTGCTCTAATCGATTTGTATAATACAGCCCTGATATTGTCAGCTTAATTAAATTTAATAATTCTAACAATAGTTTCAGGACTGAGTCATCCAAAAATTCTCTTGTACCTAGACTTCACGCAGAAGATAATACTTTTTCAGACATAGTAGATATGTTCAACTGCTTGGAATATAAACACAAACAGATGATTTTTGCATACATCCTCAACAATTATTAAAATATATGTTTAGAGTATAAGTATCAGTGAATGCGAGGTATGTTTTGAATATTCACCTCTGTTGCTAATTATTTGAAATGGTACTTACACTATGTTATTCCTGTATTTGTTTGAGACAGATTAAATATTTAGTTGTTGTACAGGGTGGCGCAAAACTACCGTTATGGTTTGGAATGAAATGGCATAATCAATCTCTTGTTGGTAGTCTATCGGCTTCAATTCTTGCACAAGCTGAACCTTATACAGGAACATGTGCAATGTGGCCAAGATCCTCTGAACGGACCTCCGCGATAGCCCCAGTTGTGCCGAACGTCTTCTTGTTGATGTTTCTGGACTGTCCTGCACACTATCTACAACACGTTGGATATTTTCTTCCGTGTGGACCGTACGTGGTCTTCCGGTACATGGAAGGTGTCTAACATGGTACAGTTGTCGAAAATTTGCAACCAGGCGGTTTATTGTTGGTGCTGAAGGTCCAGTACGCACATTAAAAAAACGACGATAAGCACGCTGCGTCAAAACAATTGACCGTTGATTTTCAAAATAAAATTCAACAATTGTTGATCGCTGTTCTGTTGTGTACTGTTCCATTTCAAATTCCCCAAGTTTTCTTCACAAAATTCTGAAATAAAAATAAAAAATATAAATAAATTTTAAAAGTTATTAAACATTCAAACCATAATGGTAGTTTTGCAGTTAAAACAGTTTTCCTGTAGTTCTTGAAGGCCATCTACGGCTTTCTTGAAGGCTTTCTTGAAGGCTATCTATGTACGTACTGTGATGTGTTTTGCACCTGTGTGACTATTGTAATTAATAAAATATATAAAATCCCATAAAGGGCAAATATAATATAATAAATAAATAAATAATATATAGGGTTATTAATTTGCTGAAATATAATTTTGTACCACAGAATTGCTCTTACTGAAAGAATTACCCGTAGAACGAGGACAGTATCTCCACCTGACTTCTGTGCTCCATAGACTGAATTTAAAAGATCTAAAATCAATATATTATGCCATGTGTAATTCTGTACTTGAATATGCATCCTTAGGATGGTGCGGTTATGCCAAAACAATTTTGGATCCCCTGGCAAAAGCGCAGAAATCCCTAATAAGAGTCATCCTTAAAAAACCCTTCAGGTACCCCAGTGATGAATTATTCAAAGAAATGCAAGTTCTTGATGTCAGACAACTGTATATCAGGAAAATTGTATTACACACACATAAACAACATCACCACTACCCATCTATCGACCACTATCACGACACCAGACAATCGAGGAGTAATACAATGGTTTCAACAAAAACCATGACATACCTTGCTCAAAGACAATTCTCATACTTAGGACCAAAAACATACCATCGACATGGAAAATGAAAAGTACAAACGTCCTGCGTAAACTGATCAATGTTTGACTTCTCCATTTAGGGAGGGTCAAAAGCGAACATATGCTCATTAATATGTATGTACAATTTTAATAAAACCTTCATATGTAATTCATTATTATTCTGCACTAAATTTAAAAAAAAATGCATATCATACTTTAAAAAAAAACAACAATTTTATTTTTTTTTTAAATTTACTTTATAGATTCTTTTATATTCTTTCATGTATACTAAACTTGTTAATTTGAGTGTCCTAAAACGGGATTTGTTCCTAGAAGGACAGTCAAAGCCTTATTAAATATTTTTGTTAATTCTAGAAGGACAGTCAAAGCCTTATTAAATATTTTTGTTAATTAATGTGTGTCACCGTGGTTATTCAATCTATACATGGATAATTGTATGCAAGAATTGAAAGAGGTGGGCCTGGGCGCGAAAATGAGTAGTCTGCAAGTATGTTGTCTGTTGTATGCTGATGATGCGGTGCTGATTGCAAACAGTATGGAAGATCTACAGTCCCTCGTATCTAGGATGAACGAAGTATGTATGAAGAATGAGCTAATGATGAATATAAATAAGTCCAAAATCATGGTGTTTGAAAGAGAGAGTACGAAAACAGTGTGCAATATAGTTGTGAATGATGAATACTTGGAGTGGGTCGATGAGTTTGTGTATTTGGGAAGTATGTTTACGAGAGATGGAAAGACTGATAGGGATATTGAAAGAAGGGTGAATGCAGGAAACTCCATTAACGGAGGACTGAACGCGGTTGGCGCAAACAAAAAGTTGTCCATGGAAGCGAAGCTAGCAGTCCACAATGGAGTGCTGATACCAACCTTGATGTATGGCAGTGAGGTATGGAACTGGCAGAGGAAGGATGAAAGTAGACTGAATGCTGTAGAAATGAGATCTCTGAGACGAATGTGTGGTAAAACCATGTATGATCGAAAAATGTTGAGATTCGTAAAGAATGCAAGGCTGATGTAAGCGTAGTGAGAAAGATTAAGAAAGGGACGCTTAGATGGTTTGGGCATGTAGAGCGAATGAACGAAGAAAGGAGTGTAAGGAGAATATATGACGCGAATGTGAATGGAAGAAGAAGCCGGGGACGCCCGAGGAAGACATGGCATGATCAAGTGCATCAAATACTCGGGTCGGGCCATGTCAGAAGTCGGAATAACAGAAGAGAATGTATAAGGCGTTGTATGAATGTGAATGAAGCAAGAAGTGTATGCCAAGATCGAGTTGTTTGGCGGTCCATCCTCTCTGCCTACCCCTGCGGGGAAACGGCGTGATGGTTAGTTAGTTAGTTAGTTAGTTAGTAATGTGTTTCAAATAAACATTATTATTATTATTAATTACGGAACACCCATACTACACAGAGTTAAGTGTTTTTTTTCCAGGTATTTTGTAGCTCCATACCAGATATTTCTGCCAAATTCAACAGTGAGATTTGTATAGGATAGAGTGACAGTAGTTGTGTACTATTAAATAATCTGCGAACCCTGTGCAGTACGTCCGGTTTTGAGAGGCTAACTTGACTCTGGCTTCGATGGAGCCCCCGTGCCTGAGCTGGTCACTTAGAGTTACACCGAGCATATTAATGGAAGGCATGTTGGGAAGATTGCTTATGTTGAAGGAGACTAGATTTTGATTCATCGAAAAATATGTTTTTAGCACGTATTACTCCTAAAGGATCTCATTTCCACAGCATTCAGTCTTTTTTTTTTTTTATATGAATACCGCACAAGAGTCCCAAATACTCCCAACCGTTTGGAGCCAGTGAGACTATGGCATCCCCAATTGGGAAATGTTGTGAGGCTGAAGGTATTGGGAAGGGGAAGGAGAAGGGGAGGAGGAAGGTGGGGAAATACCTGGCTATTCAGATCTGGTGACCAAACACGGCTAAAAGCCATTTCAAGCAACTGAATGGTGGCAAGCAATTCTGAATGGTGGTCTTTCACCAGGGCGATACTGAGAGTATCTTCCACTATGGAACGTGCGCAAATATACCATATATTATTTTAAATGAATTAATTGTGAAACAACACAAATTAATTAAATAAAATTTACTTGCGCACGGCGGGATTTGAACCCACGACCTTCGGATTCGTAGTCGAGAGCCTAACCCCTCGACCATGGAAGCCGTAAAAGTATTTAGGTTAATGGAATATAATGAGCCATGAAGAGATTTACCCTCGGCACACAATGGAATAAATAGACCGTAGAAGCCCAGCGTTCCAAAGGTTAAACATATTAATCAAATTATTTAATAAAATGTTTGTACAAAGAACCATTGCTGGAAATGAGACCTTAAGAAACAGACACTATCGATTGCCTCATCTTCCAATCTGCTTCTCAAAAAGCTACATATATAGCCAGTGGCTGTGGCTGAAAAGGCTCACCCAGTCTCTACGCTTGTTGGCAATATGGTCATCAAATAATTGAAGGCCATACTGAGAAAATAGCCTCTTACTCTGTTACTTTTGTAGGTTGATATTTCCTTTAGTGCTTTTTCTAAATACTCGACAACTTGCACCATCTTTATTCATTTTGCACAGTTTTTCTTCTCTTCCTATATTTAATTACTAATTTTTCTTACAACAGATTAATAGATTATTGCAAATTGTCATAAGATTCATATTCTTCATATTTCCTCAATATTATAAACTTCATTAAAGATTCATTGTTTTCCTCAATATTATAAACTCTTGTCATAGAGCGTAATACTATTTATTTTGTAATTAAATCCCGCAGATCGATTGCAATTCCTACCTAGGGCCTACGTCTTCTTTGGGTATGTCATGTTGAAAGTCTATTTGAGTAAATTAAGCAGCTTTTTTGAAATATTAAATTCGACGAGGTTATCCTGAAGGACATTGAAAATATGGAGAGACAAAGGAGAGCGATATCCGTTAGAGCAGCTATGCTGTCAATGCGATTTTACTTTTGCAGCGCAAACGTCAAAAGAATGCTGTTCAACACATTCTGCACATCTCTGTATACGTCAGGAACTGTGGGTGCATTACACCGCATCCCAGTGGCAAAAGATAAAAGTCACCTACAATAATGCGTATCGCCGACTATTCCGTCTACCAAGATACTGCAGAGCTACAGAAATGTTCCTGGAAGGACGAGTGCACTCTTTCAGGGCACTTCTCCGCCACCGCATGGGAAGCCTATGTTGCACAGTACGCCAATTCAAGAATACCATCATTACTGCTAAGGCTACATGGATGGAGTCTCCCTTGATGGCCCTTTGGAGACGGGCAACCATCAAATATCCACCATAAACTTGTTAATTTTTATTTTCTCTCTTAGTGAATGAACTTATTATGCATATTTTACTGAGTAATCTTTTTCTATGATTTTATTCCTCTTATTTTACGTACCTAGTGTTATTTATTTGTTTGTATTATTATCACTTATGTAACGTATTGCATTGCACTACCCCTGCATACCTTCTGGAATGAAGAACTATTATTATTAATATTATTCTTTCTCTGAGAGGAAACCGTCGATCCATTGTGTTCCCTTTAGGGGCTTTCCAAACAGAAAGTAACTGTAACTGTGCTGCCATCACTCTTTGAATCTTTATAGTTCTTCGAGGTTGTAGAAAAATGGATTCAAAATAAATAAACAATTTTTTTTTTTACAAGATTTATTCATTTTCACGAGACAATCTACAATACAACAACTGATTACTTAACCATAACTAACTATTTTAACAGTTAAACTGTAGCAGAGATTCAATGGACATTGATTGGTATTTTATACCTCTAAGATTAAAATAATAATTATTAGAAATTCAATTATTAAAGAGACACATAAGATCAAAAACACACCATCCAAATCGACGGTCCCAATGAACAATGTCGGATGTGCAAATAGTAACTTCTTATTATAGCTGTTTAAAGTTTCGTTTCTACATTTTAGTTGTTTTCGAGGTAAAGAAATATAGTGTTGTTTTTGATATTTTGCACATTTCATTGGAAAAAACATAGTTATTGCAACTGCTACAGCTCTTAATTAAGCAAAGTAACCAATTTACACAACTGACATTGTTCGTTGGAACCCGTCGAAATGCTTCCACACTATACGAAATATCGAAAATACTTTAAAATGTCGTGTCATAAATGACACCAGATTTCTTTTAAAAAATATAAATATGTAACTATGTAGAATCTTCCCTCTCGGCCAAAATCACTATCAATCACTGTCTACTAAGAAACTCGGAAACTTTTCATATTCCTTTCCAAAGAATCTCTTTGACGTTCTTCGAACCTCTTGTAGTTTGTTATTTTCTGTCTTTCACCCATTAAGGGCGATCTTGGCTATGTTTAACCAGTTAGAATTCAATAGTACAGATTGTTCTTAAAATTAGTTACTTTTAAACAACATATAATATTTGGGTGGGTGGGGGTAGCTTTGGAAGTACCTAATTACTAACTAAAGACATTCATTTTCTACTGAAAATTTAAATATTTATGAGTTAATTTACAGATTAGTTAAAAACACCAATTCTTAAGACAACATACTTAAACATACAAATTCTCGAAGGAATGTTTAACCGCCCGTCCTTTGGGTTATTAATCAAAAAGAAGGTAAAAAAAACGTCAGTTGTTTTTTAATGGGATTTGCAATAACAATACGTGTGACTAGTTATGTAATTTGTACAGGAGAGACGAAAATACCCGAACACATCCGTTAGCTTCGGCAGACCTCGAAATACTAAACGAGATGACGCAGGAACAAACTTGATGTATACAAATGTTTTGTGGGTTTCGGGTATTAATTTTTTGTACCTGAACGTACGGGATATGGCTTGTTGCGTTCGGGCAATAATATAGCGACCGTATCACGTACGTTCGTATGGGTGGGGAGGTTTTAATGAAAAAAAAATTACAACAGTTAAACTACTTGGGTACCGCTGCCCGGGAGACATTCATTGGATAACCAATACCTCTGACATACGTCACTCCAAGCAGAGGTGTCCGGATTCATGCGATGATGTTTGTCAAGGTCTTGGCGGCGTATTTGTCTTCCCACCGGCCGTGTGGTGGGCCGGATTGAGAGAGGCCGGTTGAGGGAGACTCCTTGACCTCTCCAGCCGGACTCTCTCCTCGCATCACAGTGGGAGGGATGGATTCATAAACCCACCACTCCTGGACACACTGATCTTCAGATTACTAGCCACCCCTCATACATTTTTTCTTCTCAGAACTTCCCTCCTTTCGTTAAATAAGCCCCGAGGGAAATTATTTTCTGCGTGGAATTAAAGTAAAAAAAAAAACTTATTTGTTTAATTTATATATAATAATATGAACAATCTATTTCTATGTGACATCTCATGAGAACTCCCGTGACTGCAAATCGATTGGGCGTCATTGTGGAGCGGGTTAAAGAAGGGGCTATTAAACATTTATAATGTTTGTGGAGTGCATAGAGGGTCGTGTTATAACTACAATTTAATATTAACCTTTTAGTTGCGGGAAGCGCACCCCCGCACTGCACTACACGTGCCCTGTATGCGGAGCTTCTCCGGCATTATGTAAATCTAAAATCTTCACACTACTGACATCTTGCGGAATCCACGCTTGAAGCGTATCCCAACCGATGATGCAAAGCTTTGAATTGATCTTGTAACTCGGAGCGTAAATTCAAATCAGTTCGAATTCTTCCCGGGTCTTTATACGCGTGATTGCGCAGGGGCGCTTCATAAGATTCCCAAGCGGAGACGCTCGCGGAGAAGTACTCGTAAATCAAAATATTATTTTTTCGCAGATGTGAACTAATATGATATATTAAACATACATAATTTTGTAACAAAATATAAATTCGTCGCAGTGTTATCATGATCAAAAAAAAAAATTAACTTTTTTTTATAATGATTAAAAAATATAATAAACTTTAATTACGGTGACATAATAAGAGTAAATTCCTTGAATTATTCATGTAAATTTAAGAGTAGTTTTTTGTTACAAGACCCTTTTCAAGTGTGTGTCAATATATCATGTATCCAGTTATTTTATACTACCATACTATGTCAATACTAGCCTTTTTCCCCTCTATTTTTGTATAGTGGCACTTAATATGAACTAAGCTTGTCAATTTGACTGTCCTAAAACAGGATTTGTTCCTAGTTGGTCAGTCAAAGCTTTCTTAAATGTTTTTGTTAAATAAAGTGTTTCAAATAAATATTATTATTATTATTAATCTGCATCCGCACCACAGTCGAAAAGCTCTACTCCGGTATGTTTTTTATTCATAATAGTATAGTACTTGAATTATTAATAATGACCGGACAGCCGCCCGTATCGAGTCCCATTGATGTTCTGGATGTTTATTTACATTTGAAAAGGTACGTACATATTTTGACGCGTAGAAAAGGTTAAGGATATAAATTTTTACACGATATGCTTTCTTATCGTGTTACCCTTCGGATGAAGTATAAAATGTCAGTTTACTTTTCTATCAAGTGTGTCGACATGTGAGATCTCAATTGCGACATATCAGAAAATAAAAGTGTGCAGTAGCCACAGCCAAATGTTTCGCCTTCAACATGAGTCAAAACGTGGTCTTCTAATTCCAAATTTGTTAAAAATGAACGGTTGCAGTCGTCACAAATAAACTCTGAAGCAACGTGAGTCAGTGTGTGATTGTTCAACTCCAAATTTGTTGAAAATGAAATGCTGCAATCACCGCATTCAAATAGTCTATCTTCCGTATGAGTCAATGCGTGGTTTTCTAATTCCAAATTTGTTGTAAACGAAAGATCGCAGTCGGTACATTCAAAAGGTTCACATTCGACATGAGTCAACACGTGGTTTTCTAACTCTAAATTTGTTGTAAACGAAATATCGCAATCACCACATTCAAATGGTTTATCTTCCATATGAATAAGCATGTGGTTTTCTAACTCTAAATCATTTAAAAAAGAATAGCTGCAGTAGCCACACACAAACTCCGATGCAGCGTGAGTCAGTATGTGGTTTTCTAATTCCAAATTTGTTTGAAACGAACGGTTGCAGTCGTCGCATATAAACTTTGATACAACGTGAGTCAGTATGTGATCGTCTAATTCCAACTTAGTTGGAAACGAAAGGCTACAGTCACCACATTCAAATATTGTACTCTCAACATGAGTCAACATGTGATTTCCTAACTCTAAGCGACTTACAAAAGAATATCCGCAGTAGCCACATACAAACTCCGATGCAGCGTGAATCAGCGTGTGGTTTTCTAATTCCGAATTTGTTGGAAACGAACGGCTGCAGTTGTCGCATATAAACTTTGATGCAACGTGTGTTAGTATGTGATCGTCTAATTCCAACTTTGTTGCATACCAAAGGTTACAATCACCACATTTAAATAGTTTCTCTTCCATATGATACAACGCGTGGTTATCTAATTCCAAATGTGTTATAAACGAAAGGTGGCAGACACCGCATTTAAAAGGTTCACATTCGAAATTAGTCAACGCGTGGCTTTCTAACTCCAAATTTGTTGAAAACGAAACGCCACAATCACCACATTTAAATGCTCTATCTTCTATATGCGTTAGTATGTGGTTTTCTAGCTCTAAGCCGCTTACAAAAGAATAGCTACAGTAGCCACATACAAACTCCGATGCAGCGTGAATCAGTACGTGGTTTTCTAATTCCAAATTTGTTGAAAATGAAACGCTACAATCGCTACATGTAAATATTCTATCTTTCATATGAGTCAACCTGTGGTTTTCCAATTCCAAATTTGTTGTAAACAAAATATTGCAGTCTCTACATTTAAAAGGATTGCATTCAAAATGAGTCAACGCGTGGTTTTCTAACTCCGAACTTGTTGAAAATGAAACTTTACAATGACTACATTTAAATGCTCTATCTTCTATATGAGTTAGCAAGTGGTTTTCTAACTCTAAACGACCTGCAACAGAATGACTGCAGTAGCCGCATATAAACTTTGATGCAAAATGAGTCAGCATGTGATCTTCTAAACCCAAAATTGTTGAAAACGAAATGCTACAATCACTGCATTCAAATGTTCTATCTTCCACGTGAGTCAAAACGTGGCTTTGCAATTCCAATTTTGTTGAAAATGTAATATTGCAGTTGTCACATTCAAATGGTTTATCTTCCTCGTGAGTCAAAATGTGGTTTTGTAATTCCAAATTTGTTGAAAATGAAACACTGCAGTCGTCACATTCAAATGATTTATCTTCCTCGTGAGTCAAAATGTGGCTTTGTAATTCCAATTTTGTTGAAAATGAAACATTGCAGTAGTCACATTCAAATGATTTATCTTTCACGTGAGTCAACATGTGGTTTTGTAACTCTATGCCACTTGTAAAAGAATGACTGCAGTAGCCACACATACATTCTGAAACAATGTGACTCAATAAATGGCTATCCAACTCCGAGCTAGTTGTAAACAAAAGAGTGCAATTGCCACATTCGAAAGAATAATTATTTTCATCAAGCTCCAGCGTGCGGTTATCCAAATCTGAAATGGTAGAAAAAGTCTCGTCATCGGTGTTTTTTAACCCATCTTCTTTTGTTAAAGACTTTTTCGGCTCCACGTTTGTCTTCACATTTGACGTTGAATTTCTAACGTGTCTTAGCAAATGCGCTCTAAATCCTGACCTAGACGAAAATGAAGAACCACAGACATGGCACAACATTAATTTAGAATTACCTTCTGAAATAACGCGTGGTTTGTTAGAATGAGTGGCAATAATATGCATTTTCAGGCGTGATTTTTGTGTATATGAAAGCTCACAATATCCACACGTAAAGTTGTCGGAATTGTGCACCTTTAAATGCTTCTTCAATTGTGATTTGTGTGCGAATGAACTATCGCAGTAGCCACATATAAACGCTTCTTCTCGTGTGTGTAAGAGCATGTGCCTTTTTAAATTCGATTTATCAAAAGAGGAATAGTTGCAGTAGTCACAAACAAATGGTTTTCCTCCTTGATGGATCAGCATATGTGATTTTAAACTTGATTTGTGTGCGAATGAAGACTTGCAATAACCACACTCAAAAGGTGTTTTTCCTTTATGAATCGATTTGTGCGTTTCTAAGCTATCTTTTCGTGAAAACAAAATACTGCAAATACCACATTTAAATTGATTTTTACGCGATTTAAATCTCTTGTTGTCTACAAAAGAAACACTAGACACGTTACGAGCGTGTTGTTTCTTTATTCTTGTATGCGTCGCCATGTGAGCTTCTAGCTTCGGTTTTTGGGAAAAATGAATATAGCAGTAGCCACAGATGAAAGGTTCCTTTACTGCGTGCGTTCGCAAGTGCATTTTAAGAGAAGCCTTTTGTGTAAATAAAAGTTTGCAATAACCACATTTGAAATTTCTTATTCCAAGGTGCATTTGGATATGAGTTTCCAAATTGATCTTTTTTAAACTTGAATACGGGCAATATCCACAATTAAACGGATTCTCTCTTATGGCAGTAGCGCCAGTTCGTATTGGTTTTTTCAATGTCACACTGTAATGCGTTTTCATGTGTTCTTTCAGTTTATCCTTTCGAGAGCATGAGTAACCGCAGTAA
The DNA here is from genome assembly GCA_022606495.2 of Halesus radiatus. NCBI lineage: Eukaryota > Metazoa > Arthropoda > Insecta > Trichoptera > Limnephilidae > Halesus > Halesus radiatus. Next base: position 18,273 of record JAHDVE020006103.1, on the reverse strand, counting down.
GCACATTGGAAGGGTTTCATACCTTTATGGGCCATTAAGTGCGTTTTCAAACCTTTTTTCGTTGCAGATGTGAAGTTACACTCGAAGCATCCAAACGGTTTAGCTTCACCATGAGTCAAAAGATGCGCTTTCAAATTTTCTTTGCGGGCACACGAAAAGTTGCATACACCACATGCAAATGGTTTCAAACCACTATGACTCATTTTGTGTCTTTTTAAATTTGCTTTACTGGAGCAAGTGTAATTACACTGAGAGCATGAAATCGGTTTCTCACGACTGTGAGTCAGAAAGTGTGCTTTCAAAAACGCGTTTCGCGATGTCGCGTAACTACAAAGAGAGCATTTGAATGCCTTTTCACCAGAATGAGTTAATTGATGTCTTTTAAGATCTGCCTTATACGCAGAAGTGTAACTACATTCTTGACAAGAGAACGGTTTTAAATCTTTGTGAGTTATCATGTGAGTCTTTAAACTAATGTTTCGCGTACAGGAATAATCGCAAACTGTGCAATTGAAAGGTTTTATACCCTTATGAGTCATTAAGTGGGTTTTTAAATTCGATTTTCTGGTACTGGAATAGCTGCAATAGGAACACAAAAAAGGTTTTAAACCAACATGAGTCATTAAGTGGGTTTTTAAGTTCTCTTTACGCGAGCACGAATAATCACATTCTTTGCATAAGAAGGGTTTTTCACCACTGTGAGTTAACTGGTGAATTTTAAATCTTGCAGCTGAAGTGGTTGAATGACTGCAATGTGTACACAAGAAAGACTTTTCAATTGCATGTACAGAAACAACGTGAGTTTTTAAGCTTGTTTTTAATGCGAATGAAAGGTCGCAATACTTACAAGTGAATGGAGTGTGAGTTAACGAGTGTTTCTTAAGGTTGTAACTTGACGTAGTTGAATAACTGCATTGTGTACACAAGAACGATTTTTCAATTGCATGCGTAGAAGTAATGTGAGATTTTAAAATTCTTTTTAATGCGAACGAAAGACCGCAATACCCACAAGCAAATGGAGTTACTCCAGAGTGAGTTAACAAGTGTTTTTTAAGGTGTGCTTTTAATGTACCTGTAAATGCACAGTAAGTACATGGGAATGTTTTTTGACCCAAATGCGTTGAGATAATGTGTGCTTTCAAACCCGTCTTTGTTGCAAATGAAAATGTACAGTAACCACACATAAATGGTTCATCTCTCGAGTGTTTTGACATATGAATTAGCAGACTATTCTTCTGAGCAAATGAACTACCACATTCTGAACATAAGAAATGTTTTTCTTTCGAGTGTGTCAGCATATGAGATCTCAAAGAACTTTTATACGAAGATAAAAAGTCGCAATTGGCACACGAGAATGGTTCTAAGCCATCGTGACTGCACAATATGTGCAATTTTAAATCTCTCTTTCTTGAAAATGTAGCCGCACAGACAAAACATGAGAATGATTTCTCACTGAAATGTGATAGCTGGTGCTTTTTCAATCTTGCCTTATTCGAAGTTGAGAAGCGACAAGAAGAACATGAGTGAGTTGCTTCACCTTTATGTGAGGTTCCATGTTTCATGAGAAGACACTTGTTTGAACATGAAAAGTTGCAGTCAGAACATTGGAATGATCCCTCTTCTGTTGGCGACGACATGATGAGAAACAAAATTTAAAACACTATTAAATGAAATATCTATACCGGTTTAAACAATTAACTGTCCCTTTTTATACATATATTCCACTTCACAGGTAAGTATGATGAAAGCTGTTTTCAGGGGATCACGGTGTACCTTTCGGCTTGGTTTTCCTGAAATGAAAAACGAAAAGAAAGTTAGATATTATATGAAATAAGTAAAATATTTTTTAGAGAAATTTAAAACCATATGTTTGAATCTTACGAAATGATACGTAGAATTATTTTAGATTCTTTAATAAAACACCGGGCGTACAGGGCAACATTTTTTTCATAAGCCTAGAAATAACCAGGCCTTTCAAAAAGCTTTGGACTGTTGGATATTATATTCCTGGAAATAGTGCTAGGCGTACATCGGCCGCTGACCTCCAGTCTACGCGATGATGCCACAGTGTCTCACCGACGTAGCCCGATTACAGTTGTGGTCAAGTGGGAACAAATATGAGCCCGCTTTTGAACTGTATAGTAACTGCAAATAACTTAAATAGAAAAACAAAAAAAACCGAAAGAGAATGTAGATATAAGTCCCAAAGAGCAGAGCGAAGATGCACCTCAGTAATAACCCGCTCTGATTGAATATTCATTTAGTAAGACTGTACACACGCACGCCTATAAGTTTACGAGATCAGCGCCGCACTTAATGCCTTCATAAAAATAGTAACCACGTCGGTCGATCGACGGCGTAGCGCTGACGAGCTGGACCGATGGTCCTCGGACGCCACGGGTAGATACTCGCGCGCGATTGATCGTTAGCGTTGCACTATAGCTCTCCATTCATTTGCTTATATATTACCGTATGCGAGGAACTATTTAGAGCCTAGGAATAATTTTCCAGAGAGTTTTATTGAATAATGCGGAAAAATTTATTTCTTCAAAAATGTGTGACCACAAAGCAAAAAAAAGGCTTTTAGTGATTTTTGCGTAATTTAAGGCGATCGACGCGACGAAGCAATTCCAATCTAATTTGAGCGCAATGCGTACGAGGCCAAAGCTCTTGCTTATGTCTACTACACAATAATCACCCCATAATTACGTACCTACTAAGCTTATAATATTAACGACAAATTTAGTTGTATTGAAACCGGTTGAAGTGTTTGTATATAAAAACATACATAAAGTAATAGTGTTTCAATGAATGTCCTAACAAACATGATAGAATTAAAACTAGAAAACAGGCAAATATTAATTACCTGTCGTCCAATCGATATTTTTGCCATTACTAGTTTCCATGCGCGATTTTTCTCAACGCACACAATGCAATCCTTTGGTCTCTTTTCGGGTATACCAAAGTGAGGAATATTCATGGTTGTAGGTAGAATGAATGCACATAAACAAATTGCTTCCAGTAAAACTCCCTTGTACTAAAAATCCTGAAACAAATTTAAGAATTAAATATATGATTCACTTATAAAAATTCTAGTAGAAACAACTTTAATAATGAAAATAACAGGTACATTTTTCATAGCGTCATCTAGTGACTAAAATCACCTCGAGGGCGCTTTACACCTTGTTAAAGATTGTAGCCTCTTTTAAACATATATGTTTTCAGACTTGTCTTAAAGGTTTTGAAATTGCTGTCTGTCCTCAAACCAAATGGAAGTCATTCCAAGAATGTGGGCCCAGTACATTGAAAGCTCTCTCCCCAAATTTAGCAGCATTCATAAGAGAGGGTTCAATCAGTCTGTTCGAGGCATCAGACTTGGCCGACCTGAGCGTGAGTTGCCTCTGAGTAAGATTGTCCCTCACGCACAGTCAAGTGTGATGGTGCCGGCCCGTTCAGTGCCTTGTATACCATAAGACAAATTTTAAACTGAACTCTTTCTGTGACTTGAAACCGGTGTAGGTAAACATTTCATGTCTTTATGATTAGCAAATAATAAAAATAAAAATTGACTTATATTCTCTTTCATAAAAAAAGACTGAAATGCAATGAATTATACATTGCGATGGATAATTATATAACTAGATGACATATTTATAGCGCGGTATATGAAAAAAATATCAGGAAGCTTAACAAATTTATTGAACACTGATAATTTTATCGTTTTGCTAAATACCTACCTTATTTGGCTTGTTTTATTCGTTACAATGACATTTGAAACAACGATAAATGTTAACACGATTATAAGATTGCTGATTTCACTACCAAACCAAGAGTGATAATTAACAACATTGTTAACACAATTCACACAAGTTTAAAATGCAATAAATTTCGCTTTTTAAAGCAAAAAAAAAAAAAACTATGAAGCGTAGAAAAATATGTCATGCAGATGTAGACATAGATACCTACCTAAATGTCAATATTTTATTTTCAGGCGTTTTAACCAATTAAAATATCGAATAATGCTGCCGTCTAATACAGATGTACAAAACTTTTTTCTAAACTGTTACAAATCACACAATGCAGACTTTAAAATAGAAAATTGTTATAAACAAACGTCAATTAATATCATAGAAACAGCTGGAATGGCGGTTTTCCATAGATATTTTCATGAAGCTGATATTGTTTAGTGATGTGCATAATCGAAACATTTTGTTCATAGTAACGAAAAGGACGGACCGCCAAACGACTCCGTATTGGCACGACTTCTTGCTTCATTCACACGCATGCATCGTCTCTCATACGCACACATGACTTGACTCAATTGACTCAATGGGATATTCACATATAAAGAGTTCGTAAATATTTCAAGTTGGGACTCAGTTAAAAAACTCATATAAAAAAAAAAAATCTGATTGATACAAATAAATAAACAATATTTAAAAATGCGGAAATAAAAGAATACGTTCTAGGTTCTTAGTTTGGGTTTTTTTTAAATGAGAAAACCCAAACTAACGTGGCTTTCACACGAGTGAGACAGGGACGCCTGGAGGCGGCTTGTCCATGTAATGGATTCTCACCCCAATTAGGACAAGGGGAAGATGTATGTGTTTTTTAAATATACGTAGCGTAGGAATTAATCAACATTAAATTATATATTTACGACAATTTTCCGACTATCCTAAGTATGTTTTACAAAATATTAAAAATAATTTGAACATCCTCAAAGTTTTTCTTTAACCCTTATTACTCCTGAGGCGACTATATATCGCCACTGTTTATGTATGTATTGTTTGCATAAACAAACTTTCCAGGCCACGCGGCGACAGGTATAAACATGTTTTATTAGTTTCACAACAACCGCGCTATCGTTTAGAAGTGTTTTGTTAAAAAAATTATTACGCATCCTTGCCTTGTGCATTGTTAAGAAAACGCGAGTTTTTTATACGCCCTAAAATAATGGAAAAACTCGAACTAAGTGCGACTGGAAGGCAAACTTCATGTTTTACGGAAGGGAAAAAAATTGTCTTTGTGTTTAGTTCGTAGAACACCATTTAATTTAATCTTTGAAGCTAATATTAATATAACCTAAATGAAACCGTAAAAAACCTGTGTGGTCTGCTCATATATCGGCAAAACGGGGAAATGTGATACCTGTCCTGGAAAACCATGCATTTAGGGGATTGTTTCCTTAGATACCGTACTTTAAAAGATTATAAAATTAAAAAATAATGTCCAATTGTCTTGTTTTTCACTAAATAAACTAATTTGAAGAATTATCTAATAGTTTGAATATAAAAATTACATGAAACATAATCCCATTTTTTTTTTAATAATTTATTTCTAAAACCTACCATTTTATTGTTTTTACAAAAATATACCCTGGACTTGCTGGTATGTCATACAGAAAAAAAGTCTGGAGTTCAAATGGTTAAAATGACGAGAAGAAATTTTCAACAAAAATTTGTTCATGTTTTCGAATTAATTAATCTCTTCCTTAATTCTTTAAATATAGTCAAATACTCTAAAATGACAATACCTCCAGTAACATTTGATGGCAGCACGCAGGACTAGCGCCCCCAGCGGTCCGAGTTAAAACGATGTTTTTCGTCACATTTCTGTAAAATACATTCTTAATAAATTATTGACGGCCTCCATGGTCTAGGGGTAAGGCTCTCGAATACGAATCCGAAGGTCGCGGATTCAAATCCCGGCGTGATTAACTAAATTTTATTTAATTAATTTGTGTTGTTTCACAATTAATTTATTTAAAAATAATATGTAGTATATTTGCGCACGTTCCAGAGTAGAAGATACTCTCAGTATCGCCCTGGTGAAAGACCACGATTCAGAATTGAAACGTCGCTTGAAATGGCTTTTAGCCGTGTTTGATGACCAGATCTGAATAGGCACGTATTTACCCACCTCCCTCTTCCCCTTCTCCTTCCCCTCCCCAATACCTTCAGCCTCATAACATGCCCCAATGGGGAATGTCATAGTCTCACTGGCTCCAGATGGTTGGGAGCAGTTGGGACTCTTGTGCGGTATTCATATAAAAAATAAAAAAATAGAAATCGAATATAAAAAAAAAATAATATTAAGTAACCTACAAATGATTTTACTGCCTTTTTTCTCAAAAATGAGAAAAAAAATCAAAGAGGCTGTCAGGTTTGTTATTATAATTTTTATTTATTTTATATAAATATTTAAAGATCTCATATCAAGTGGTTATAAATAAAATTATTGTTTTATTTCATTAATCTGTCAAACCACAAAGTGATTTCTTTCTTTCAAAATATAAATAAATAAAAAAACGTACTTTTTTCCTTTCTAAACCACCAGACCGAGCGCAAGCGTCGGGCGGCGAGGCTTATAACCGTTAGTACGAACCTAATAGCCTCATTAATACTTACTGAATAAAATATATTTAATATTCGCCCTCTTCGGGCTGCATCCATGAGTTTCGTTGTTGTCTTATCAATATTACTCAATAATATTATCTTTTTTTTTAGTACTCAATTTTAAATGCATTTTTTCCCATAGCTCCAACCAGTACCTATCAAACACGTATACATAATTGTTTACTCTATAATAGTTATTTTTCTCATCTCTTTACAAGTACGTTCATAAGTTTTTTTGTACTATTCTTCACATCTCTTTATACTTAATTATTATACTTTTTTCTAGATATATTATATTACCATACTTTGTCAATACTAGCTTTATTCCCTTCTATTTTTGAATAATGGAACTTAATATGAACTAAACTTGTCAATTTGACTGTCCTAAAATGGGATTGGTTCCCAGTTGGGCAGTCAAAGCTTTCTTACATTTTATTGTTTAATAATGTGTTTAAAAAAAATCATAGTAAAATCATATATGTAGGTACCTAATATTTATTTTTAGAATTCTCGATTTATATAATTTCTTGAGAATACAATTCACAGAAAATATATTAAAATGTATTTAAAAAGCAAATTCCGCCAACGCGGGCCACTAGAGGCGCCAGTGTAGCACGCTGGTGTCTCAATGTATGGGAAATGTAAGAAGCTGGAGGTATTGTCATATTTCTATGGTATTTGATATAATCACAGAGCAAATAAAACATAGAGATGCCCTAAGACGCAAGGGGCAGAAACCAGAAAAAAAGAGAAGGGGGGAGAGCCAGGCGTGCCGCCAATTTAAGTAAAACAGCAAATAAATAAAAAAGCTCGGAAAATATTTTGTTAGAGTATTTAGTTTAACCCCTTTTATAAAAGTTTTGTCATGTAATAAATTTATAACAATTACTTTATTTAAAACCACTGTATTTAATATGTAAACATCTAAATGTTTCAAAAGCAAAGCTCTCCTCGACAGTAATGAATAAAATAGCAAAATATAGAAAAATGAAACAATAAGAGAATTATTATTATTAAAATTTACATTAATAATATTATGAATGCAATTATTAATATGAAAATAAATTTAAGTGATAACTGCAAAACTTGTTTTTGGTAATTAATGAGGTATTTTTTCCCATTGAGAGAGAAAGACGTAATTTAAAAAGAAAGGAAAATAGTTTCATGTTCATAAAAATGAATAAAAATATTTGCAAATGCGGAGGTCCAAAAAATGCACTTCATTTTTTACTTTCTTTATACGAGTACTCGTATAAAACGCGTAAATATTGAAGAAGAATTGACGCCATTTTTAATGTTGAAATGACATTTGACAAAAGTGTCAACTGTATAAATTTTATATTTAAAATACAGGTTGTTAGGTTCTTAGTTTAAGTATTTTTAAGAAAGAAAAAACTCAAACTAAGAAATTAAATTGACTATTAATACTTTTTCTAATTTCTAAAATTTTAAATTTATCTAATTATAAACCGGTTGTATCCTTTATTTATGTCAAAAGAATGATTTGTTTCCAAAATATGGTTGGCAAATTGTGAATAATTATTATTACTTAAACACCTCAGGTGCTCCTTAACTCTAGTATTAAAATTTCTTGAAAACTTTCCTATATAAAGAAAAGAAGTTACAATCGTTACAAATTAATTTATAGATCCCAGATTTATTTAAAATATCATCTTTATCCCTTTTAGCCGTCGAAATCGTACTTATGGCAAGTCTATTAATTCTGACTTCAGTGGTTATACACTCCCTTGAGGTGATTTTTCACAAAAACGGCGCTATTTAAATCGTCCAAGAATTATTGTTATTATTATTATCATTAAAATTGCAATTTAGGGGACAACCTCATTGTCGACATCCCCTTTTTTCAAATCGGTATACCTAGATTACACTCCTATAAAATATATCTGCTCGGTGTGCAGGTACGTTAAGTTTCTTAACCTTAACCGAATACGTATGCATGTAAATGTAGCAAGGAGCGTGAATTAAGACAGAGCTATGTGGCGGTCCATCCTCTCTGCCTACCCCTGCAGGGAAACGGCGTGATGGTTATATAGTTAGCTTCAAATAACTTCAAAATTAATGCAACAAGGACTCACGATTTGAGAAAAACGATTGACGCACTTATTAAAGGTGAAATGTCAATTTTCTTATGGCTTAATGTTCATATTACCACTATTATACTAATGGATGCACTATTCCATTGATATTTGCATAATGTTCTGTTTTATTTAACAAAATGTCACCACGTTTCCGTTCATATCGAATTCACAACTGCATTTCCATTGCAAACTAAGTGATCGATAGTCCAATATGGCCGACCTGGCAAACAGTGCAATTTTATTATGAATTACACCCTTCAAATTCCGTTTAAAGTTTGACATTCATAATCTTGCAGTTGGTAGTGCCGCTAGTGTAGATTTTACGGATGCAAAAACATCTATTGCGTGCAATCAAATAGGGCTGGGTCCAATATATTCGTAATAGGTAATAATACATGGTATACATGATTTTTTTTACTTGTTATTATTCTACTCTCCATAAGTTGAGCTCCAGTAGCTCGTGGTTATGGGAGGAGTATTTACAAAAAATAAGATAAAATGAATACATAATTAGATTTGGTGATATGAAATTAAAATTAAAAACTTATTAAATAAATACAAACGTAAATCAACAAAACACTTTTAGACTAATAATAATAACTAACCAAATAGTAATTTATACGCTAGATAGTACATTATTAGGGGTACAATATATCATTATCTAAGTTCAGGGAATTAATTTGCTTTTTAAATTATTCATATTTCAAAGTGTCGGTTATACAAATTTTGTTTTTAGATAATAATATATTGAACCATCTTATACCTAAATACAAGTAGTGGTGCTGGGCCGTGGTCGTTCTTAACATTGGGATGGCTAATAAACCATTAGATTTAATTATATATCGATAACGATTGCCTAATATACGAATAAAATTAATCATCTCGTTTTTTAACTAAATATATTGCCGCAGCGGCACGATCATCCCGAAGCAAGTAGAATTGAACTTCGCTAAAATATCGCCGGCAATCGTATCGGTCAGCTAGAGCTCATCGTGTAGAGGGCCCATCAAGCATTCATCGTAATATCTGAAACTTCAAAATCTTTGGTATCGCCGATATTATCGAGTGTCGGTATAGCGGTATTACTATCAAGTTCCAACCCTTGTACTGCCCACCATGCTCTGGGATCTGAGACTGTTATGTGTATTATATTATATTGATATTATTTTTAACTGTAGGTACTTTGAATTTAGAGGTTAAAAGTGATTCGTATTCTCACTATGTAAAATCAAAACTTCATTTGTACAACACCTTTAAACACATCACGGAATATATTTAAACATTAGAAAACAAACGCAATAAAAAAAATAAAAAAACGCTTAAAAATAAACAATAATTATTAGCCTGAAACACTCATCCAAATTGAAAAAACCTTCCGAGAAAAGATAAATGTCGCCGACAGGACTCAGAACTCAGACAGAAAAAACAGTAATTATTGAATGAAACACTAGTATATATTGATTAACTTGGCGGGTTTGCGATAAGCCGACGTAGCTCAACGGTAGAGCATCTGACCGGATATCAGAAGGGTGCAGGTTCGAGTCCTGTCGGCGACATTTATCTTTTCTCGGAAGGTTTTTTCAATTTGGATGAGTCTTTCAGGCTAATAATTATTGTTTATTAAAATAATTGTTTCCCTTTGCGCTATGCACAAAAATCTTGTCTTAAAAACGTTAGTTTATCAATTAAAGCTTAAAAATAAGCTTAAAAGCCGTTGACATTCAAGCAAACTAAAAACAACGCACAATCGCACACATTTATTTACCCTATAAGATTGTGCCGTTATTCGATACGGTAAATTTACTACACCGCATTGAACATATCGTGTTTATTATAATTTTTAAGTCAGTAGCTGAGTTGGCATCGCGTTTGGGTCTCACCCAGGCGTTGTGAGTTCAATTCCTCAGCTGGCCAAGTCCTTTATCACGGCACAAGCAACATCTTTGCTTACTGTGATGGTAGTAGGAGATTTTCAAATATTGTCAGGTTATTTGTAACTCGGGAATGTTTGCTTTTATTTTCAATCATCATTGTCTTGTAATACTTTTAGGAAACATTATTATGTAAACGAAATATATGCACCACGTTTCTCTACACAAGCATTGTTGAAAAGAGAAGTGCAGTATTAATTGTAGATTGAATTAAAATGTATTCAATTTCAATAATAATCATAAAAAGAAATAAATAAAAATACGAGGAAATAAACAAACCCGTTTTTGGTCATTAACTTATGATATTAATGATAAATGGATGATATTATGTAGAGCGCGATTTTGTAAGCAAATCACTTCTAGGGCTGTATTTTATTGTCCTAAAAAGCAGCTTTTCAACTTTAAACCGACATTTAATAGGAGTGTCAGGAGAATTTAAGACGTGGAAGTGAATGGCAGGAGAATTAATCAATTAATATTAAAAAAATGTGAACATTTTTTCAAGAACCCCCCTCCCCCCGGCCAACACCTGGAAATCGCCATGTAAACATTCAGTTGCGTCTGGATACGATATTACCGTAATATTTGGGAATAGTGAAAATACCTAATATATCAGTATTAGGTGATATCACAAGAGAACAGACACGACACAACCCACAGGTAAACAATGGGCCGTTTTCTAAGCAGCTTCCGAAAAAATCCGCCAGGGAAGGCGGTCCTCCTGTCAATGAATCTGTCTTTTCGATAGCTTTTTGCAGCTATCTGTATGCATAATAATAAATAGACGTGTTATAATGATCAGATTTAAAAAAAAAAACTAGGCCTTTTTGACAACTTATTTTGATTATTTTTAGTTTGATGAATACAACTAGTGTTCTAACTGATGAGACATTTCGAGAAGAAAATATGCCTTACAAAAATGATATACTTTGGAATCAATAAATTGAAAATTGCATTGTGAATCTGAATCGTATCATAGTACTTTTTTTTAATCTTTTCATTATTTTCAGCTGTTTAAAAGACATGGAAAAGTTTCACAAGTCAGATTCGGTTTTAGGTTTTTCTTTTCTTTTCTTCAAACTAAGAACCTAAAAACCTATTTTAAATTAATTAAATAAATTGCATTATATATAAAACTGGTTTTTGGGTTCTTAGTTTGAGTTCAAAAGAAATAAAGGCAAGGCTATAAATAACAAGCTGAACAGCTGTTTGCCCCTAGTAATCACAATCGCACAGTCTTAATGTTGGTACAACTGACGTTTGTTGATTTTTCATAGACGATAAATAACGAATCTCAGCTGCGCGGAAAAACGTACATCTCTGCCTCAAGAGATAACAAAGTATCATCTGATGCAAAAATAAGCTCAAACGTAATGTTCTATAAATGCCATTATTGCAAAACATTTTGGTGTGTGTTGGAACTATGATAAAAATAGAGTTCTTTTTACGAATATAATACTGACCCCTAAAGTAACGTAATCTAGAGTTCATTATTGCAAAACATTTCTGTGTCAGTTGGAACCTTACTCTGAGAAAAAACAAAGTTCTTTGATTGAAAACTTTTACGTATATAATAATAACCTCTGTTGTAACTTACTTTAGAGGCCAGTCTTGCAAAAAATTGATGTATCAGTTGTAACCTTTCTGTTTTAATCCTGCTAAATTAAAGTTTTGTCTGATTTTGCTCTGTTATGCGATAATGCATTCTAAAGAATGCTTCCTTAGAGACTAATATTGCAACACAATGCTGTGTCAGTTGGAATCTTACGATTTATTTTATTACAAGTGATCGATAATGTAACCTGTCTCTCTAGAGATGTGCATACATTATGCAATATGGTGGCGCTTCGAAACTTTTTCGAATTTTGATACGTTAGGGGTGTCAATAAAATCGCATACGAATAATGATACATATGATATGACGGTGCGTCGGGCAGTAGGTATTATTCTAGGAATAACGCAAAAAGGGAGGAATAGAAAAGCGATCTTAGGTAGTTACAAGTAATTTATTTTTATATACGTGGGTTTAGTCTTAAAACTAGAGTAAAACTTAATTAGACATAATAAATTTAATAAAACTAGATACGCAATTACTTAATTCTACTGTTAAAGTCTTTGTACTTAAAATTAGAGGTTCACTGGCTTATGTTGTGGGAGGAATTATGATTAGAGTCAGGCACTTCCCTTTTTGGTGATGGATGTCCAGGGTCTAGTGGCTGCGTTGTATGTAGAGTCCTCGCGTTCGCACTACGTATTCGTGTACCTCCGGATCGGGAGTAGGTGCAACGCGGCGATAATCAGAGGCCTGGGCGGTCTCCGATGTTGATCTCCGAAGGGCGAAGATCAGTTACTTCCTTCTGGGATGGAAGCGTAGAATTCGTAGAGCGTAGAGGACCTGGGCGGCCTCTCCAAGGAGCGAGAATAGGAACCTTCCTGGGCGGAAGGTTTCACTTGGCTGTGTGTCCTGGGCGGACTACTGCAACCGACTCTCCGTCCTGGGCGGACTCTTGCTTCCTCGGTGGAAGACTGCACCTCACTCGTGCTTCCTCAGTGGAAGCTTTCACTCGACTGTCCGTCCTGGGCGGACTCTGGCAATCGACTGTCTCCTAGAGCCCACTGTCCTTCCGTCTCCTGTCTACCTGTAGGTATTATCTTTTATTGACGTCCCATAAAATCACAAAGGAATTGCGGAATTTCCCAAAATAGCAGTTAAGATTATATTATTTTAGTTACGATTTTTCTAACAATAGGCTCGGCTAGCCTTTGTACTAAATTTATTTTATGGCCGGTCTAATCTGGGAATTCCTATTATTTAAAATGCACCTTTTAAAGCTAAATATTTCGGTGAATTCGGTCAATTATTTTAGGTGATTACAAAAGGCTATATCACATAAAAGTACTTAATTATGCTGTTTATTTTCTACCAGCGGCTAAACGCGATATTTTCATGACGAAAAATTAAAGAAGTTTTTAAAATAAAAGTACTATAATATATAATAAAATTTTAATTTACAGAGATAAAAAATCATATATACATAAATACAATATAAAAAAGTTTTACAAAACATAAAATATATAATGTTATTGTCATACATGTAAATATTGAACATAAATTTTACGTTCATATTTTTACACGTTTAAGAAAAATAATAATGACGCGAAATATAAATATAGGTAGGTTTTTCTGTCTTGCAGTAGAAGTTTAGATAATCAGATGATTTACCTCAAGACCTGTAAGAATAAGAGAAAGAAAGATTAGAAAACACCTGGGCAATTTACGAAGAAACTAAATTACGGGGATTCAAAACATGATTATAATACTACGCGCTCACAGATTAAAATAAATAAAAAATATACATTAGCACGCAATGCTTTCAAATATTCAGATGAATTGTTGGCGGGTATATACGAAAAATAAATATTTTTAAAGTTAATATTTATTTATTTGAACTACAAGATTTATTTAAAAAAAATGTAAGAAAACTTTGACTAAACAATTAGGAACAAATCCCGTTTTAATAATAAAAAAAATGATTTAAGTTTAAATCATATTAGGTACCACTATACATATATAGAAGAAAAAAAATAGTGTTGACATAGTATGAATATTATCATATTATACGAGTAGGTAAAAGAAAAGTATTGGCATAGTATGAATATTATGAGATTATAGATAAAAAATAGTTTTGACATGATATAAATATTATCCGATTATAGAGAAAATATAAATTAATGACATAGTATGAATATTATCAGATTATAGATAAAAGAATAGTATTGGCATAGTATGAATATTATCAGATTATAGATAATAGAATAGTATTGGCATAGTATGAATATTATCAGATTATAGATACAAAAATAGTATTGATATAGTATGAATATTATCAGATTATAGATAAAAAAATTGCATTGACATAGTATGGATATTATCATATTATACGAGTAGATAAAAGAATAGTATTGGCATAGTATGGATATTATCAGATTATAGATAAAAAAAATAGTATTGACATAGTATGAATATTATCAGATTATAGATAAAAAAAAATTATTGACATAGTATGAATATTATCATATTATACGAGTTGACTTAAGAATTATCAAAGACTCAACAGAATTCAGAACTAAACTTAAAACGCATCTTTTCAGACAATCGTATCCATAAATTGAAGAAATTCACCTGTAAATTTCTTAGCTAGTCTAGCCGGTTAGTAGTTACCTAAAGTCATTAAATAAATAAAAAAAAAAAATAAAAAAATCAGTGCGCAATCATCGGTGCGCAAATGCGTCCACAGCCCGCAACACTGTAACAATATTTATTAAAAGCTTCTTACGCTTTTTAAGGTAATTTTATAGATATTTTTGAGTCCTAAAATTCATTTTATGAATACTTTCCAGTCCTAAAAAATATCTCAATAAATACCAACTCCACCAATGTGTGTGCAAATTGTGCCACCAATCTTCTAATAAATGTAACATCAATAGAAAAGGAGCAACAAATAACCATGTAAAACTATCATCGCTATAAATAAATTTTCTAATAAAACTGTGTTCATCTGAAGCGACCTGCCAGGTAAGTATGTTTTTCTGTATCTGTTTGTACATAATTAGTTAAGAAATATTTGTACAGCGCCCTTGAGGTGATTTTTCACAAAAACGGCGCTATACAAATCATCCAATTATTATTATTATTATTATTAGATAAAAGAATAGTATTGGCATAGTATGAATATAATCAGATTATAGATAAAAAAAATAGTATTGATATAATATGAATATTATCAGATTATAGATAAAAAAAATAGCATTCACATAGTATGGATATTATCGTATTATATATTTAAAAAAAAAATCTATGAATATTATCAGATTATAGAGAAAAAAATAAATTATTGACATGGTATCAATATTATCAGATTATGGATTAAAAAAACAGTATGAATATTATCACATTATAGAAAAAAAACTATTATAATTAAGTACAAAGAGATCCGAAAAATAGTACTGATAAATCAATTATGTGCATCAGATAATTTAAATATGGTTTATTCATTAATATAGTAAAAAGAGATCAGAAAAGAGAATGCAGTAATCATTTTCGTAATATCAAATAATTTAAGAGCTGTTTAATAATTAACTAGGTGTTAATAAAACTCAATATTATAGAGTTATCAATTATGTTTAAAAATGATGTAATATGTAATTGTTATTCATTTGTCTGATAGGTACTGGTTAGTGCTATGAGGAAAAATGCATTTAATATTTAGTGCCTATCAATAGCAAGATTTAGTAACGCATCCCTCAGCTTTATGAGCCAACGATGAAACTCAATAGGATGCAGCCCGAAAAGGACGCAGCAAACAATTTTTAACAAATTAAATATTTGGCTTCAGTTAGAATAAAGAGTAACTTCAGTATATGGTTCAGAGTCAAATGTTTGTCCCTTTTTCTATGCTTGCTTGGGGTTTTCTAATCCAGTTAAGATCTTTTCCCTAAGAGGACATTTAACGTAACATTTATCGAGTAAATCAAACCCTAAGGTAGTAACAATAATCGATAGATCGCCGGTGTGACTTTATGGAGTGTGGTGCAGACTTAAAGGTGTCAAATTGTGGGTAGTGCGTGTTAAAGATGTGATGAACGATAAATGAAGGAGTTTTGCTAAGAAGTAGTGTTGCATCGAGGAAGGCTAAGAACTTGGTCAGATCTGGTTAGTCTATTGGGAAGTTGTAGTTGCATCCATATGTTTGCATATGAGCAAATATATGTATCGACTGTCATAAATACGGACATGCACTTACTTTGGCACGTGAAATCTTTTTATACTTTAATATTATTGAATAATAATAAAATAGAAGTAATATTTAAAAAAAAAAGAAAAAGAATTGAGTACTTGCTAAATGTGTTTTTTTTTTCCAAAGTTTAGAATGCCCTAAATGTGTCGATATGAAATGAGCACCTAAAGTAAACAAATTAATAATTGGTGTAATTTTCACTACCGCCTTAATTTATTATCTGACAATGTAATTAGAACTATGCAATAAACTGTAAAATGGGGGCCTCAGTACGGGAGAAGAAACCAGTGAGCCCGTTAGCACATTATGAAATAATGTTAAAAAGTTTCTTTTCCTAATTAAAAAATACAAAAAATAAAGAATGGTTTACCAGTATTTTTTTAATGGCATGGCTCGGGGCCGGTAGAGTTGCTATTATTGCTGCTGCTAGCTGCGCTGGAAGCGCTGCTAGATGAGCTAGATGAGCTACTGCTGGATGAAGAGCTGCTGCTTGATGAAGAGCTGCTCGAGCTGTTTGCTGCACTAGCTGCGCTGCTGGCGGCGGCGCTGCTGGCGGCGGCGCTGCTGGCGGCGGCGCTGCTGGCGGCGGCGCTTGAGCTGCTTGCTGCACTGGAAGAAGATGCTGACTTGCTGGCTGCGCTTGATGCTGCTGCGCTTGAAGAACTGCTGGCGTTCTTTGCAGCTGAGCTGCTGGCTGCACTGCTTGCTGCGCTGGATGCACTATTCTTAGAAGAGCTGCTTGCTGCGGATGCGGCGCTGGATGCGCTGCTTGCGTTCTTGGAAGCTGAGCTGCTTGCTGCACTACTTGCTGCGCTGGATGCACTATTCTTAGAAGAGCTGCTTGCTGCGGATGCGGCGCTGGATGCGCTGCTTGCGTTCTTGGAAGCTGAGCTGCTTGCTGCACTGCTAGCTGCGCTGGATGCACTGTTGTTAGAAGAGCTACTTGCTGCGGATGCGGCGCTGGATGCGCTGCTTGCGTTCTTGGAAGCTGAGCTGCTTGCTGCACTGCTAGCTGCGCTGGATGCACTGTTGTTAGAAGAGCTGCTTGCTGCGGATGCGGCGCTGGATGCGCTGCTTGCGTTCTTGGAAGCTGAGCTGCTTGCTGCACTGCTTGCTGCGCTGGATGCACTGTTGTTAGAAGAGCTGCTTGCTGCGGATGCGGCGCTGGATGCGCTGCTTGCGTTCTTGGAAGCTGAGCTGCTTGCTGCACTACTTGCTGCGCTGGATGCACTATTCTTAGAAGAGCTGCTTGCTGCGGATGCGGCGCTGGATGCGCTGCTTGCGTTCTTCGAAGCTGAGCTGCTTGCTGCACTGCTAGCTGCGCTGGATGCACTGTTGTTAGAAGAGCTGCTTGCTGCAGATGCGGCGCTGGATGCACTGCTTGCGTTCTTGGAAGCTGAGCTGCTGGCTGCTGAGCTGGCTGCACTGTTGCTGGATGCATTACTGCATGCTGCACTTGATGCATTACTGGTAGATTTCTTTTCATTTGAGCCTCCATTTCCACCCTTTTTTCCTTGGCATCCCTTCTTTTCCTTCGAGCCTGAGTTGCCTCCGTTGCCTCCGTTATTTTCCTTTGAGCCTGACTTACCTCCATTTCTTCCCTTGCCCTTTTTCCCTTGGCAACCCTTCTTTTCATTGGATTTCTTGGTTGTTGCGTTGCTCGAGGCATTACTTGCTGCACAGGATGCGCTGTTCGAACTGTTGCTTGCTGCACTGCTGGCCGCGCTATTGCTGGCTGCACTGGAGCTGGCTGCTGCGCTCGAAACGGCACCTGACTTTTTGCATCCACCGGCCTTGTTGGAGCTGCTTGCTGCGCTACTTGCGGCACTACTTGCTGCGGTATTGCTGGAAGAGCTGCTAGCTGCGCTACTTGCGGCACTGCTGGATGCACTATTGCTGGCTGCACTAGAGCTGGCTGCTGCATTCGAAGCGGCACCTGACTTTTTGCATCCACCGGCCTTGTTGGAGCTGCTTGCTGCGCTACTTGCGGCTTTCGCTGCGCTATTGCTCGAAGAGCTGCTAGCTGCGCTACTTGCGGCACTGCTGG
>JAHDVE020006102.1:0-34911 GCA_022606495.2 Halesus radiatus | reverse complement strand
TATATGTAAGACTAGATTCATAAGCAATAATGATGGATTAATAGTTCTGAAATACTTACAAAAATAAGTACAGACAGAGAACGTTGAAATATAATATACCTATAATAATAATGGCAATAATAAGTGTGTATTCCGGTATGTGGGGAGGTTAATGCAGTCCCACACATTCAATATAAAGCAAACATAAATAGGTTTATACAAAAATAAAATAGTAGGTGAATGATACATGACACACAAAGCACAAAGAAAAAAAAATAACTGAATGAAAATAAAGCCTTTTAGGAGCTGCGGCATTTAAATTGTGAGGGGCCAATACCTTTCTCCAGTATGCGTCGATGCTGGAGGCTTAGCGATCTTATTAGGGCTGTAAAATTGGAATCTCGCCCCTCCGCTAATATAGTGGAAGCGCTGCAGTATCTGGGGAGGCCAAACATTATGCGGTAGACGTTATTGTACTGGACACGAAGTCTTCCCATACTCGATATTATAATCAGTATTTACTTATTATTACTTACTTATTACTACTTACTTATTACTATTTACTTATTATTTTATTTTTTTTACGTACCTGTTATTATTTATTTATTGCTATTTACATAGTTTTATTTACTTATTATTATTTATCGTTTCACAAAAATTATAAACACAGGACTGTCCTAGTGAGATGAGTGGCTAATGTTTTCGTTTTGTTTTTAAATTTAAGAATAAATAAATACTCCTCTTTGTAGTTTGCCCAGAGTTCACACATGTACAACGTTACGCAGAAAACAAGGAAGATTGCCCTTTTACAGCGGTACTGCAAAGGCGAAATCTTCTGCTGAGCAAGTTGGATTTTACGTTGAGAGCTCGTCTTTGCTTATCAATATCATCATCATCCATCAGAATACTGGTGATTATGTGTCCCAGGTATTTTGTTCCTTCAGTCATCTTCAGAATAACACCGTTCAGGGTAGCTGCAGGAATACTATTCGGACCTTGATCATATCTTATAACCAACAGAGAGCCGTTTTACAGGGGTTATAAAACATCTTTGTTTTCTATGACACTTAACTTACTTCCAATAATATAAAACAATATAACTAAATGAACAAGGTTAAATATATGCCGAAAATTAGGAAAAAAGTCATTGATAATGAAAATAATAAGGATAATGTATGTAGTAATTAAATGAGAATATCGAAATGCATTATAAAGTGTTGGGAACTGTATGGATAAGGAGATAATGTGTAAATATTAAGATGATTTTTTTTAACATAAGTATTTATATCTATTTAACTGATATGAGAAAATCACCTATTGACAAGACAAATTAATTGGCTTACCAGTACTTAACCCCTAGGCGCCGGGAAAGATTTTAATGAATTGGTTGCCTGGAACGGCATGAATTTCTGAAATGTTGGTTCTTTCATTAAAAAAATAAATAAAATTAAAATCAAAATTATATTATATCCGATATACATCCCAAAAAGTGACATTTATTATCTAAACGAAAATGTACGAAAAATACAATTCCAGTAAGGACATACACATACATATATGTAGGTAGGTGGGTACCCACCCCATATTACACAATGGAAGCTCCTTTGGTTAGGTTAGGTTAGGTAATGCAAGAACAACGTATTATGCGTGTATAAACAATGATATGAAAAAATGTAATTTATCCGTAGTATTTTTTACAATGATTTAAATCCCACGTAAAAATCAATAACAACAATAATAATAATTACGCCCCCGGTAATTTTCCAGTCTGTCCGATTTAGGGTCAGCCACCGCAGTCTACAGTTTATCCGGTCAGAGATTTGGCAGATCGTACATACAACCTAGTGCCCGTTACTGTACCTACAACATCTGTATGGTGGTGGCTTTCTCCGTATTTAGCTGTACAGTCACTGGACAAAATATAGGACACTCGGAGGAAAATTTTTAATATTATCGCCAATAAAAAAAAAAACCAAATTAATTCAACTTTAAATATAATTCAAAAACCATCATATTTGAAAGGTTCGTCATATTTATATACTTATAATGGTGATTTAATTAATTTATTTATTTTAGTTTTTTTAATCTAGCTGGACTGGGTGGATAGTGCAGACCCAATCTGCCATATTACATAAGATATGTACAATTTATTACCTTAAAATTAATAGAGAATTAATATAATAAAAAAAGGAACAAGAAGAAAACGACTGTTATTTTTAGATGATAATTACATAATTAAACAAAATAAATTAAGGGATTTTCTTTGAATGGAGAGCTGAGCCACTCGGATGCAGCCATGACAAAGGCGTTGGTTGATTTTCGTGTTTTGCCCCGGAAGCTGGCTAGTCGATGGCGGAGTAAGGCGGAGAATGAGTGGACCCTCCCCTAAGTAAACATCTTAGAGGCACTGCAGAACCTTGGAAGTTGTAGAAGTTGCCTGTATGCGTTGTTATAGCATACCCTCAGCTTGTCCCATTGCGCGGCTGAGTATTGTGTCCACAGGTCAGATATACTCGTACATAGGGCAGTGGAGTGTTTCATAAAAAGCATTTCCTGATATCGTCGCTACAGTGGTAGAACCGCCTTAAGGGCATTAATGCTGGTAATAGCTAAATAATAGGAAATTCAGTTGTAAAATACGACATAACAATTAAAATGACGAATCCAATAGTAAATTAATAATAATTTCAGAACTTGCCAATCTTTCATTATATACACGGAGTATAAAATCACCTTTATAAAAACACGACGTAACCTATCTTTAATAGTTTTTAAAACCAGATAGGTATAAAAAGAAATAATATTAATTAAAACTAAATATTTTAGCCCCACAGTATGACAAAATCAGGATATAGCAATATTTATAAATAAAATTTATATAAAATCACAGTTTACCACCACCACTGATACCCCAATTTTATATATATATATATATATATATATGCCACAGTTAAAGGAAAAATTGTATCATTGTAAAAGATGGCTGTGATAGGCAGAAACCAGTCAGATGAAAAAAATCTATTTAATAAATTCAATTCCGCCACAAATTGATTATATTCAAAATAGAAACATTAAATGGGATAGTCTTTAGGATCATGATTTTGTTTCCAGTTGACTCCGTTTCCTACCAAAATGCCTTTCTGCGCATTAGTCATCAACCGCATTCTTTCTTTTATCTGAATCTACAACAAATAATGTACAAACACTCAGGTATCGTTAAGAATGTGTGGAAGATTTAAAATTAATCTTTCTGATTTTGATCATCACAATGTGTAATTATAATATTTTGATATATAAATATTGATTGAAAAAATGATCAAATACCGCACATTCCGAAACAATTCGAACTGGATGAAACCGTCATTATGATGTACATAACACCGCTGGCTGGTAGGACGGCTGTCACCGACGTTGGTCGGCATGACGTCAATAATGCCATATTCAAGAACAGAAACGAACATGTCGTTTTGGCGGCAAATCAAAAATGACACATTTTAAATCCGTATAAAAAAAATTATTCGCAAACATAAAACAAAATAAAAATATTACGTTATTGTATTTTTTTACGAAAAAAAAACAATGAAAATACCCTTTCGGTGGAGTCTTACTCCATCCATGTAGTTTTTCCGCGCAGTAAGAGTCTTGTGTCATATACACATAAAAAAAAACAAAGAGTCAACATTTTTAGTCAGTCTCTGTATGTGTGTATTATTATCTCAATCGCCCTTGCCTTGGGAGGGGTTCCGCTGTATCTCACCAATACACACAGCAACCATACCCCTCTATGCACACCCACTCCAACAACCCCACAGCCTCCAGCCATTTGGTCACGCGATAGCCCAGGTCAGTTCGTGACGTCACAAGTCACGTGTGCGGATCATCCCGCTCGTCCGAATCATCAACAAGTAATTTAAATATCACTAAATTTATTTAATATAAATACCTTCCTTATTTACTTCATTGTGTTATATTCGGGTCGCCAATATTCCAACAGAGCCAGGATGCGTAACAATTCTTTGCGGAGAGTTATGTAAAAGTTGGGCAGTTGACGTGTAAGTGGAACATTGGTTTCTTGTCAAATTTTATTATACAAAGGTTTTAGTCTTCAGTTTGGATATGATGCAGAATGAAATCTTTATCGAATATTTGTTTAGAGAATTCACAAAACATCTACGAGTATGTAACAACCATTTTAAACAGATTATAGTCATGTAGTCATGCAGTCCACAATGGAGTGCTGATACCAACCTTGATGTATGGCAGTGAGGCATGGAACTGGCAGAGGAAGGATGAAAGTAGACTGAATGCTGTAGAAATGAGATCTCTGAGACGAATGTGTTGTAAAACCATGTATGATCGAGTGAAAATGTTGAGATTCGTAAAGAATGCAAGGCTGATGTAAGCGTAGTGAGCAAGATTAAGAAAGGGACGCTTAGATGGTTTGGGCATGTAGAGCGAATGAACGAAGAAAGGAGTGTAAGGAGAATATATGACGCGAATGTGAATGGAAGAAGAGGCCGAGGACGCCCGAGGAAGACATGGCACGATCAAGTGAATCAAATACTCGAGTCGGGCCATGTCAGAAGTCGGAATAACAGAAGAAAATGTATGAGGCGTTGTATGAATGTGAATGAAGCAAGAAGTGTATGCCAAGATCGAGTTGTTTGGCGGTCCGTCCTCTCTGCCTACCCCTGCAGGGAAACGGCGTGATGGTTAGTTAGTTAGTTAGTTAGTCATGTACTACGAGTATATCGTAGAACTACTGCGGAGACAATCGGGACTGCGGGCTGGTGTTCCAAATTATTTCCACACTCTGTTTGAACACACTTTTATTTTTGTATAACTACGTCGACTAGTTTCGACTGAATCATCTTCAGGACTTAAATATACTGATAAAGTAACAGGAGTATGCGTGTATATATGGAGGAATAAATGAAGAAAAGACAAACATAATATTAAGAGGGCGACAACAATATGACAATAGAAACATACAATACAATATAATTATATAGACGATCGTAAGACCACAAAAGACAAAGAAGGCAACAGAATGTCAAGTAATTATAAATATTTCAATAAATACCAATTATTCTTGTGCCACCAATCTTCTAATAAATGTAACATCAATAGAAAAGGAGGATAAAATAGCAACTGTAAAAGTATCATCTCTATACTTAAATTTTCTAATAAAACTGTGTTCATCTGAAGCGACCTTCCAGGTAAGTATGTTTTTCTTTATCTGTTTGTACATAATTAGATAAAGAATAGAAAGTAATATTTGTACAGCGCCCTCGAGGTGATTTTTCACATAAACGACGCTATACAAATCATCCAATTATTATTATTATTAAGGTGGTGGATTGTTTGAGGGGAGGAAGAGTTGGAACGTATCGAAAATATATCCAATATTGGACGAATTAATTTTATTTGATTATTTAGTCGTTAACAATGATAAAATATTTTTTTGTACAAAATATTTATTCCTGTAGTTTGATCAAAAGAATGATTAGTACTTTTAAAATGTTCCGAAAATACAGAAAAATCTATATTATTTAAACATCGCACGTGTTCTTTAGTGTTTCTATTTCGAACCAATTTAAACCACTACCGGCGTGTATATATATATATATACATACAAAAGTGCGATAATCAAAATGATTTTCATTTATTTATATTAAATATTCGCAAAGTATCACCCTGTTAAGATACTGAAATTCTAAAGATTAAAGATTAAATAAAGAAAGGCATTCACAACACTCCATTTAACAATAAACTTCGCACTATCCAACCGGTCCAATTTGTTTCTTCTTAA
Source organism: Halesus radiatus (assembly GCA_022606495.2). Taxonomy (NCBI): domain Eukaryota; kingdom Metazoa; phylum Arthropoda; class Insecta; order Trichoptera; family Limnephilidae; genus Halesus; species Halesus radiatus. Next base: position 29,120 of record JAHDVE020006102.1, on the reverse strand, counting down.
GTCACTCATTGCTGAGGATCGTGACGGACATAAATTCCGTGGTGAACTAGGATCCTCCACTTTCATAATTTCTGCTTTTTCCGGAAGTCTGTGATATGCGATCACTCCACAGAGAAGAGAATAAAAAGAGGTGCTTTAACAGGTGAGGGGAAAAAGTCAAATCTAGCAGGGTGAGGGTGATCCTGGAGGCATGCCCTTTTCAGTGATCTGTTAATAAATAAATTCCAACATTATGCAGACAACTCGCATTGCACTGCAAAGTTGACGTCCTTTTTTATAATTGTGTGGAATTTAATAAAAAAAATCGGCTTATTTACATAAACAGAATTTTTATTAGAGTATTTAGTTTAATCCTTTTAGATTTTTTTTTATTAATTTACTAACCGCAGGAAAGATGATATTAACGCTTAACGTCGTCATCATTTCGGTTTGACAAGATTATTTCACAAAACTGTTTAAGGTTGGTAGCCTATTGTGGATGCCTAGCTCTTTCAGAGTGGGTATATTAGTGCGTATCGCATTATTAAAAAAAAAATCAGTATTTAGGTACATATACACACAGATACATTACTAACCAATTATAAGAGAGCAAAGGTGGAGTAGTCTAAAGATAACCACAAGAACAGTTTAAATCCAGTAAAGAAAAAGTAAAGAGAAAACCAGTAGGCACGAATAAGAGAAAAAAATTAAGTACCTACCTAGTGTAATTCAAAGAAACACAAATAAAAAAATTTAAATGTGAAAATCCGGCAAAGACAAAGCAAAGAGCATGCAAACATATGGTAGCAAGAAAAAACCAGTGCAAAAAATACATCACAGGTAATAACAATATGAGTGTACTTTCGAACAATAAAGTTCTTCATTTATGTAACAGGTACGGTTCAATATATTGCTTTATATTTTACTCAAGGAAAACGATATCTGAGGAACAGATAATTCAAAATATGGCTCTGCGTAACATTTTTGGCTTCCCATGGGAGACAGCTGTTAAAAATATTTACCAGCACGCACTAGTATTACCGTTTATGATTATTTCTAGCCATGAGATAACACACACAATTTTAAATATGACTCAATGCCATACTCACACAAATATAAAATTTTACTATAATCACGACGTTCACCAACATAATACATAACAACACCACAAACTATACATATCAAAAATACACTCAATAAAATTTGGACTGTAATCATTGGAATACATTGTTAACACCAGCTATCGCTTCGAATAAATATCGATATGATGGTCTGAGATCTTTTTAAAAATAATGCTATTTGAAAACAATTCATCATAGATAACAACTCTGTTCTGATGGCAGTCTTAAGGTTGGTAGATTCTGATGTAGGTATATTTCTCTCTTATAAAACGTCATGTATTTTTATCGTATCTGCTTGTTTCGATCCTGTATATTTATTTATCTTCTTTTCCCATTGTTTACATATATTTGTTTTTTTTTACTTTTTCATTTACATATTTGCCTTGAAAACTTTGTTATACGTAATTAAATTAAGCAAAAATTAACAGTTCAAAAACGAGTTGAATTAATAATTCAAGGGAATGCAAAATTGTTGTATGTCTTTAAATTATTACGTATTGTCAGTTACTTCACAGAATCACAGTACTCATTACCATGGATTAGGAGTCTACAAATCTTATGTGGATAAGTGAAGAAATTCCAGTAAGAGAAATAAAGCAACGGAAACTCGGTAGATACAACTTGATGTAAGGGTTTAGGCTCGTTATTGTCAAGCGGGTTTATTCACTAAGAGATGTTCAGAAAAAAAAACGAAAATAAAAAAAAAATTAAATTCGAAATTCAATGTAATATATACGTATGTCGGCTTGAGTGGATAATATGCCGAGTTGTGTGATAGTGAGCGAGAGGGAAACAGTGTTTCGTTTACCATGCCATGATGCGTGGACGTCAGTAATAACTGGCGGTCTGCCGGCTGTAATAGACGTATAATGCGTTTTATGCGTTATTGATACTTTATAAATTATAAAGAATGTTTTACTTATATGTTAAATATAGTGATTTTCACAAGTAATAAATTTAAACTAGAAATAATTTTTATCTAAATTAATAATTCAAAAAACCTAAATTTGTACACTGAGTGTACAGCACCGGAGCTCGAGAGTTTTTCAATCACCGACAATTACAATATATTTTTAAACAAAATGTTTTATCGAATTTTCTTTTTTCATTGACTGCTGAGCACACTGAGTGTAACACGTTAAAATAAAAATAAAAAGTACAATCACATACCTAAATGTAATAGTTTTTCTCTTTAAAATGTTTAACGGCCAAGAAAATTCTGAATTCTTGAAAAAATTAATAAACATCAACACAGACATAACCACTCTACAAAAAGAAGAAATGAAACAAGACTTCCCTTTCGAAAGAAAACAAAATCGCAAAACTCATTACTATGTTGTCATTAATATCTTCCAATAAATAGAGGCCAATATAAAAGAAGAGGAAAATGTTTTGAAATTTAAGAAGGAGGTGACGAACTACGTAAAGTTTTTTTAAAAGTTTTATTTGTAATTCTTAATTGTACTCGTATATTGCGGCTTAAATTGAAAAAAAAATGTTTGTGTGTAGATATTATGTTCATATTGGAATACATGTAACCGATGTACATGTCTTCTATTTTACGTTAAATAAATAAATTCACTCGTCACAAGTCAAAATCACAACACTGACTAAATTTAAATTTCAAAAAATGATCAAACGTATTTTATATCGACAAACAGGTTCTTCGAACAAACGAGTTTCGGGTCCGAATCTTGTCCTAGCTTGACCATTGCAGATCTTCCCACGACCCTAGTATAAAATAATCCAGTTTCAGAAATAGACTAAACAAGTTTCGTTAACATCTCAAGGGTCAAAAATGAATATTTTTGGATTATTCATTGTGGAATCATTGTTGCGGATTCCTTGCGATATTTACAAAATAAGATATCTGATTTCTCTGAATAAATTTGACATTCATACCTTAGTGTTTCAGACAGGTTTTAAATCACATAGCTTTCGTATGGAAAAAAAAACGTTTTAATCAATGAAGAAGATAATATTAACAAATCCTAAATGAGACACGAAACCGAAAAATTTACTTAACCGATATCATACTTCAATTTCAAGACTTGTCAATATTATCTTCCAATAAATCCCAAATTATTAGCTGCTATCTTTATGATGGTTCACTTCTACCCGAATATAATTGCAATCTAGATACTGTCTCGGATATACCTATCATCATAAAGATAGCAGAGAATAATTTGTAATTTATTGGAGGATAATATTGACAAGTCTTGAATTGAGGTATGATATCGATGAAGATAGTGTAAAGTGTAAAGTGAACTGGTCTCATTAGCTCAGGTAAGACAGAGGTCCTTATTTTGATTCCTAGATTCGACTCACACCTTTTTATGTTCTATGGTTTTTTTCGGTTTTGTGTTTCATTTAGGATTTGTTAATATTATCTTCTTATATGATTAAATATTAAAATGAGGTTTACGAGCTTCAATAAGTTATAAAAAAAATTGAAAAGGGGTTTTACTGTATTTTTGAAAGCATCATCTTTGAGCCGTTGGCGTTGTTCAGTTGGAAAATAACGATGTCAGGGTTACCTAGTCATGCCGTCGGACGTTTACCGTCGGAAGAAGGTGACACTCTTAGACCAAATCAAAACCACTAGCTATGACGTATAATATCTCATTTATTTATTACTAGCTGATGTGTACCCGGCCTTACTCGGGTACAATAATTGATTTGACAGCGAAAGTAACTAGCTCCAAATAAATAAATTTTCCTATGAAAATTTTATTTCATTCGAAACATTTATTTTTTCAAATTATATCTAAATCAAAAAGTTCTTAAGTAGGTACCTACTCGTGTTTTCCATTTTGAAAATATTCCACCAAAAAAAAACCTTCTTCTATTGAATATGCAATTTGTGGCTAACCATAGTGTTATATCTATGGGATGATCTAAATAAAACATTGCGGGTTCAACGTTTTTCATACTAATTTTAAAACGTTATAGCAACAGTTTTACATATTGGATTTCATTCAAACTACTCTCTAAACCTCCCCGGCACTAATAAGAACAAAATGTGCAATTTTCAGCGAAACCGGTCCAGTGATTTTTGAGAACATCGAGGATAAACAAACTTACATGTTTATTGGGGCTTTTACATATCTTATTATAAAATTTAAGTAATAATAGAAAAACAGGTGTAAAACATATTATTGTTAATAATAATAATAATTGGATTACTTCTATAGCGCCGTTTTCGTGGGAAAATCACCTCAAGGGCGCATAGTGGGTACATAGTTAGCATAGATCATATTCACAAAATACAATAAAATATGTGTCACAAACAAATTTAGCAATAACATCGTCTTTTTATAATTCAATATAATTTGCAATAAAGACGAATATGCAAAACACATAGCACATTCACTCATACTTATGTTCTAGACACGTCCGTTGTTATCATTATTGAGGATGTATGCTAAAATGGTATTTTTGTGCAGATGAACATATCTAATATACTCGTATATGAAAAAATATTGCTTCTAAGTGAAGTCTAGGGACAAGAGTACTTATCAAAATCTACAACGAAGACATGAAGTTACAAATTATATGTAGCAGTGGCGTGCATTGCTCTATGGCCAAAGGTAAGTTGTGTAGTTTTTCAAATTCAGTTAGAATTGTGTATCGAGTATTTGAAAATGGCATTAATATTATCACCCGCACAAAAGTCTCAGCTGCTCCCAACCGTCTGGAGCAAGTGAGACTATGGCATCCCTATTTGTGATATGTTGTGAGGCTGAAGGTAGTGAGGAGGGAAAGAAGATAGGGAAGAGGGAGGTGGGAAAGTATCTGGATATTCAAATCTGGTCACCAAACACGGCTAAAGCCATTTCAAGCAACGTTTCGTTTCTGAATGGTTGTCTTTCATCAGGTCAATTATGGAAGTGTCTACCACGCTGGAACGTGCCGAGTATATGCCATAAATTATTTTTAATTAATTAATTCTGAAATAACACGATTTAATGAATTAAAATTTACTTAAGCACGAGAGGATTTGAACCTGCGTCGTCCGGATTCGTAGCCGAGGATCGTAACTACACATTTTTTTATCGCAAAGTACTTGCAATATACAAAACTTTTCACTCTTTTTGTCGTTTAATAAGTTACAATAATTATATATATATATTACACAAATAAAGGTACCTATCTAGAACATTATTCTAGCCAAGTGTTAGAAAAAAAATAATCTCTTTCACCCATAAATGTATTATAGGAAGACAGGTTTTACAGTACCTGCTTACAGAAAGAAAATCAAGAATTTTTACTTTAGATACATAGATACGTATCTTTGCGTTTTTTATAGGGTAGGGGCACCTACCTACCTGTTTTGTGTGCAACCTGTACGCTGTCTAAGGGTTTATAAGGGTGACTTTTTAATGATTAAGTTCACTTTCATTCATTCAATTTCTTCTTAGGAATGGATTTTTAGGGGCGACGACTCCATCTTTATTATTACTGAAATGTGTGAAAGTTGACACAGGCGTCACCAAAGCAGCAATAAATGCCTACGTCACTTTTGGCGACCGGATAATTCAACACACGTATGAATCGGATCTCTTTTTAAAAGTGTTTAAAAGTACGAAAAAAAACTAGCACGACAACCTAACCGAACCTAACCTAATTAATATACGTAGGTATGTACACTTTTTATAATAAAAAATAAGATTAAGATTAGGTTAGGTGCACAGAGAAAAAATATATATTAGGTTGCTCTAACACCCAAGGGGAAGAAGGGCGAGGAGCTAACCAGGCACGCCGCCAATTTAAGTAAAACACGAAATTAGTAAAAAGTTTCGGCTTGTTTACAAAAACCGAATATTTTGTTAGAGTATTCAGTTTGAGACTTTTAATAAATGTTATATAATTTATTTACGGCAGTCTTAATTACGCGAAATGAACGTAGATGGTATTGAAATAGCCTGTGACCAAAATGCGTGTCATGTGACCTTTACCTCCTTAAGGCTCGCATAAACAAATCCCTTCCTATAGCCTCCTTATTAACCCGCCTCACAACGTTGCCCAAGCGGGTAGCCATGTAGTTCCCATGTATGTGTTCCGTACATACAGGGGCGCTCTTGTGAGGTGACACATAAAAAATTAAAATAAAACAATCGATAAATGATGTTAATACGAGTATAGTAAATAAACAATATTTATTTATTTTGTGGCATCATTATTAATTATATAAATTGAAAATACACTTTGTATATACCACTTTACTTAAAATATATAAATATTTCTACATGTTTCGATAGCATATTCATTTATTTATACGTATTCATTTATTCCTGAAGATGATAGCATTGCTATCGAAACATGTAGAAATATTTATATATTTTAAGTAAAGTGGTATATACAAAGTGTATTTTCAATTTATATAATTTATTTATTTGATTATACGCCCATCTGGGTTTTTACATGGATTTTAGGACATTATATAAAGAACTATCAAAATTACAAGTACATAGAGATTCTAAACCATAAAGTAATGAACAATCTTTTTCAAATGTTTAATAGTGACATAAAATAGAAAACCAAAACAATATTAACGCTACATTCATTGTCCAAGCTACAATATTACATATTGTAAGAATCATCAAAGTGCTGGTATAGATGAAGCTTTACTGTATAAATGGAGTCAGAAAATATATCAACAACACCTCCAAACATGTTGCCGAGATCATGCATCATATTGGTTAATTAATGAGACTGAAAGTTGGCTGTGTAAGTGTCGGAGAAAAATATTACAGATTGTCTTGTGTTTCTCGTCGGTACATTTAATTTAATAGTGGCGAGGATGGCAGGGCTATCAATTAGATTGATTCAATGCACAATTCATACCCGAATTTGAAAAACTACACACAATCGTTGGTCATAAAACTATGTACGCCACTGGATTGTACGAATTACTCAAATTAATAAAAACCTGTCTGAATTCGAACCTGTTTAGATAAATACTTTACTTTTCGAAGTGTAGACATCTTATTAAAAAAATACTCTCAAGAAAAGTGTAACAATGATTGGATATGAATACATTCGAAATTCCGTATTCACTTTTCACCCTTCAGTTAGTAGGTACTGAAACTTGTCCAGTTTATTTCCGAAACTGGATTATTTTATACTGGGGTCGTGGGAAGATCAGCAATGGTCAAGCAAGGATAAGATTCGAACCTGAAACTCGTTTCATCGAAGAACCTGTTAATAAATTATTTTGATATCATTTTGATATTTTTAAAGTAGTTCGCGTTGTGATTTTGACTCGTATGTACGTTTGAAATGTATTAAATGGTGTGATTAAGTGCTTCAGATGTTGTTTAAATTGTGAAAATTGTGGTTGCAAGTGCATTTCGTTCAATTCGTAGAACTCAATTATTTTTTTTTTTTTTAAATTTGAGTACCTACATAATATTTTTAATTATGTCAGCTGTCTCGGCGATTGAAGGCATTATGAACTGTGGTTAGGTGGTGTCGTTTGTTACGTTAGTTTAGTTTGAAAATCGATTGAAAAATATTTACCTACTATAAATATTAAAATATTTGAAAAAAATAAACTCGTCTTTAAATAGTGAAAATTTCATTATATTTTTATATTAATAAATAGTTTGTTATGTAAAATGAGAAAATATTGACAGTTAAAAAATGTTTTAAAGCTCCACAGCTCTATATATAAAAAAAAGGTTTGAATTCAAAATAAATAAAGCAATTTCAAGTAACGTTTCGAGTCTAAATGGTGCAGATCTTTCACCAGGGCGATACTGAAAATATATACCACTCGGGAATGTGCCGCAAATATACTAGGTATGAATTAAAAAAAAAAGTAGAAGTGAAATCACACAAATTAATCAAATAAAGTTTATTTACGCACGCCGGGATTTGAACCTTTGACCTCCGGATTTGTAGCCATGAATCGTAAGCATTCAACCACGGATGCCGTCAAAATAACGTAACGTCATTTTAAATTATATTTTGAATGTCATTATTTATGTCAAATAATTTCATAAATAAGCAATTTGATATTTGTATCATTATGATAATGCATCATCTCCGTGAAAAGACTAGGTCTTCAGTGTAAATAAATAAATAAAATAAAGATTTAAGACCTCAAAGGAAAAATATCTCTTTGTCTAAACATGGTACGTCAAAACACCTTCACCGAAATGCAAACCATAATAACCTAATCTCGTACATATAAACAAAGACGCAAGATACACATGTGTTCACAGCCGTGATTAATCGACAGGTTCCACTATACGCTACATTTACTAGACATTGACGATTGTACAAAGACAGCGGGTGGAGCCATCCCAAGATGTTTATTGATCAACCCCTTCTTCCCTTCCTGCTTCTTCCTGCTTCTACACACTATTCCGCCGACACCCCTTTCCACCTCCTTCCGCTCCCCACCGCCGCCGCTTTCTACTCGTTTCTATATTCTATACTGTCTATTTATAATATGGTGCCTTTCATTTCTCAAAGGAAATGGCGGAGTGCCTCCCAAGTATACCTAGTCCGGGCAGGAGCCTTCAAGCGAAATTTACTGAAGGACTTGTAAAAAAATTCTATAATAAATTTATTGTATTACGAAACCTATTGAAGCTTATAAAACTCATTTGCAATATTTAATCTTCGACGGTAATTTAAAAAAAAATCTACGGTCAATAAACAAGTGAAAGAAAGCTACAAGGGTTTTTTTAAATTTAAAAAATACGTAAATTAAATAAATAAATATGGATTTCCACCATGAATTGAGAGTTACAAAATTACAAATTACATCATGTTTAAGTTAATAACTAATTAACAGTATGGAAGATCTACAGCCCCTCGTATCTAGGATGAACGAAGTATGTATGAAGAATGAGCTAATGATGAATGTAAGTAAGTTTAAAGTCATGGTGTTTGAAAGAGAGAGTACGAAAACAGTGTGCAATATAGTTGTGAATTAGGAAAACTCGGAGTAGGTCAACAATGTGTATTTGGGAACTATGTTTACGAGAAATGGAAAAGCTGATAGAGATATTTAAAGAAGGGTGAATTCAGGAAACTTCATTAACGGAGGACTGGACTCGGTTGGCGCAAACAAAAAGTTGTCCAAAGAAGCGACGCTAATAGTTCACAATGGAGTGCTGATACGAACCCTGATGTATGGCAGTGAGACATGGAACTGGCAGAGGAAGAATAAAAGTAAACTGAATGCTGTAGAAATGAGATCTCTGATACGAATGTGTGGTAAAACCATGTATGATCGCGTGAAAAATATTGAGATTCGCAAAGAATGTAAGGCTGATGTAAGTGTAGTGAGCAAGATTAAGAAAGGGACGCTTAGATGGTTTAGGTATGTAGAGCGAATGAACGAAGAAAGGAGTGTAAGGATAATATATGACTCGAATGTGAATGGAAGAAGAAACAGGGGACGACCGAGGAAGACATGGCATGATCAAGTGAATCAAATACTTGAATCGGATTTCTTCTTTCAATATCCCTATCAGTCTTACTATTTCAATACTTGCAGAACTTAGTAATAACATTAAGTTTGATTTACTTTATATTAAAAAAAATGTAATTTGTTCGTAGATCAAATTCTTCATTATCGGTTTAAATACCCACATATCAAAGACATTCCGTCAAAATATTAATTTATCACATAGATAATAGAAAAAAACAGAGACATATGGCATAGAAGCGTGCTGACTCTCGTCGAGCTACGTCCAAACTTCACGTCGATACTATAATAGCGGCTCTAAAAGATTTGGTTCCAGGCAGAAAAAAAGCCGCTGTGCGTAGATTGGATTTTAAGTAGTATTGGTGAACGATGTTGGCGACACGCGTTTTGCGCATGTTTTCATACTAATAATGATTCACGGTTCAACTTTGTTTGATTTTATTATTTACAAGTTGGCACTATTTACTTGGTACCAGTAGGTACTGTCATCTCCACTTGGAAGAACAACTTTTGTTACATAATTTAATTTATTTATTAATTAATTTTATTTCACCTCCGATTTTGAAAATTGAACACTCCATCATGGCGTCAAACCAGAGCCTCCCTCGTTAAAGTTTAGCGCCCCTGCGCGCGGCGTATGCGCAAAAGAACCCTCCTTTTCATTTCCCCGCGTCTTACTTTCCCCCCACTGATCCAGGGGTTGAGGACAGGGGGTGTCGAGGGTGGAGTTGGTTGTGGGGGGAGGTGGGCGTCAGGAGGTTGGGGCGGGGGCGGTAAGGCATACACCTCGACACCCCGCCACCCTCTTTCGCTCAGCGACAGAAATCTCAACCCAGCGTTTGAATAACGCCATTTTGGAACTTAAAATGTCTTGGGGAAGATTCGTGAATTTCGGAAACGTGGCTAATAACTGTGATTTCGATTTGTTACCTTTTTATAATATATTTTATGGTGGAAGCATAAGCTCTTTAAAGGCACCTTTTTATTTGAATCGGTGATCTGTTAGGTAATAGAAATAATACTATTTTAATGTTTGTACAAAATTGAATATTCTCTATCAATGCATTTCCAGGATAACTGTAAATCTATGCCAAAATTGGACGTCCTTTATTTCATAAAGCCAGTCTAAGTCGAAGAATAAAAGCTTTGTTTAATAAGCGAATTTAACAAGAGTTTTGATGAATTTTATGGCTTTGCACATTGTCCTTGTGGATGATATATCATAAAAAAATATAGGCAGAGAAATATATTATAATATTTATTAAAAAAAAAAATAAATTATTGTTGCTACTTACATGGCTCGATAGTTTCTTCGTTACTAAGTAAATACTATGGCTAATACGTATATTATAAATAAGAAAATAAAAAAAATAGGTAGCTAATGAAATATAATAACGATTTTTGTCCCCGTTAGATGAATTCAACTTAGCAATCTTTTCTATTATAACTCAGCAGTAACGGATCTTCACTCGACTACCTTTCCATGGGTTAAACACCTCTGGGTCTCAAAGTAAACACCAATAATTCTTTCGGATTTGTAGATACAACCCTTTATCTTAATATTTGTTCTAAGTATCGTATCTTTGAAATATTCTGCTAACAAAACCCTCGCTGGTGTTTACTACTTTGTTATCTGATTTTATATTTTCGACCTTCAACTGAGTACAAAATTTTAATCTATTTTCGGTACTAAAGCAATATTATTAATAGGTAAGGGTAGGTTTATGGCGTATAAGATTCACCCCTTTGCTCAAAGGCAATTGCTTTTGTTTAAGGGTTGATGCATATAAGACAAAATTGCCTCTTGGATTTATATTAGGGAATAAATTAATTTCTTGTTTATCTGCATACTTGTGGATTTATTATGGAAGGCAGTTGGGTTTAAATAGGTATTCAAACAAGCAACGGGTGAAATTTGATAAACATATAAGTTGTTGAAAAATATTACTTATACCTAAGTAATAAGAGCCTACAATTTTATATTTATATATTCGAATATTTTTTTAACTTATTATCTGCAGAATCTAATTATAAGCCATAGTTTAAAGTCATAGAATAATATTGCTTATAAGACCCACTTGCTCATAAATATGTTTGTCACTAGTAATAAGTCTTAGTTGTATGTTATGAAAAAATGTAATAATGCTATTATTTAGATTAAGAAAGGGACGCTTAGATGGTTCGGGCATGTAGAGCGAATGAACGAAGAAAGGAGTGTAAGAAGAATGTATGACGCGAATGTGAATGGAAGAAGAAGCCGGGGACGCCCGAGGAAGACATGGCACGATCAAGTGAATCAAATACTGAGTCGGGCTATGTCAGAAGTCGGAATAACAGAAGAGAATGTATGAGGCGTTGTATGAATGTGAATGAAGCAAGAAGTGTATGCCAATATCGAGTTGTTTGGCGGTTCATCCTCTCTGCCTATCCCTGCGGAGAAACGGCGTGATGGTTATTATTTATTAGTTAGTTAGTTAGTTAGTTAATATATATTTGTCAATATTATTCTCCATTTTGAATTTGAGAATTTTGAATTTGAGATATGATATCATTAGCTAAGTTGGTTAAGCGGTTGCTTCGGACAGGCAGATGTCCTGGGTTCGAGTCCCAGATGAGACTGAAATCTTTTTATTTTCTGTAGTTTCTTTTCCGTTTTCATTTGGGTTATGTTAATATTATTTTCTGAAATGATTAAATATTATAATGAGGTTTTTAAATCTTAATAAAAATAATTAAAAATTAAATTAGTTTATTAATTATTATTATGATTCTTAAAAATAAATAAATTACCAAAAAAAGAAATAACAGACAAAAAATAATCATAACTATAAAACGTAATATCTGCCTCTATTTCACATGACTAACTTTACTTTCATGATCTCCCCACGGACCAGTAACAATCTGCTCAGTCCCACCAAAAAACAGTTTCACCAACTTTTTCCGAAATATGCAAAGCAGAAAGCTGAATATTTTATATTCATTTTTTAGCTCAGAAAGCTCCGGCAGAGAGCTTTTTCGGGACGGAACTTTTGCGCGGAGTTTAATCAAAACTTTCCTCTTTGAAATAAAACGGCGGCCGTACTTTGGGCCTGATTTATAACTGGGATTTTTCGTGCATATTAAAACTTTTTCGTAAGTACGCGAGCCGTGTAATATTTTGACCTGAATATTTTTGTTTATGGTCATGCTGTAGCATGTCTGGTTATTTATTTATGTTCTTCTCTTAATGATGTAGTATATTTTACTTTCTATGGCTCTTTACTTTAGGGATTAAAAAAAATAAGATGAGAATTTAGACGTTTTTCTACTACATAAAACATGGCCGAATTCGTGAAAGATATCTCTAGATTTGACGCCAAAGAGTGATTACGATCCTTGGCTACGAATCCGGAGGTCGCGGATTTACGTCCTAGAGTGCGAAACTAAATTTTATTTGATTAATTTGTGTTATTTCACAATTTATTAATTAAAAATAATATATAGTATATTCGAGGCACGTTCCATAGTGGTAGATACTTTCAGTATCGCCTCGTTGATATACTAACAGAGTCCAAACGTCGTTTGAAATTGGTTTATCCGTGTTTGGTGACCAGATCTGAATAGCCAGGTCCTTTTATACTCCATTTTGTCTTCCCCATCTTCTTGCTTGCCTTCAGCCTCACAACATACTCTAATTGGGGATTCCATAGTCTCACTGGCCCCAAACGGTTGGGAGGAGCTGGGACTCGTGTGCAGTACTCGTTCGCGCAAAAATCGTTCGCGCAAGATCCCGGAAATTTGATAAAATGAGGAAGCAATATTTTAATGGTCACGGTATGTCATCAGCAATAACATTTATTTTAATATATTTTTTTAAATATTATTTTTCCTTTCATTATATTTTCAAAGTAGACGGCGTAAAACATTTTTTTCGCTTCACCGTTACCCCCCAAATAACTCTTAAAGGTGCCTCAAAATCGCGAAAAATCAATTCCTTTAATGGCCTATATTTCATAATGTAAAACAAAAATTAATAAATTACTTCTAACCCATACTAGATATTTACTATACTTTTTGATAAAAAGAAAGACCATTAGCTTTAGCTGAGTATTTTGGCCTCAAATCCAAAATTAATTTTTGTATAAAAAATGCAGCGCAGCCGTTCCTCTTAATGCTTTATGACTAACAGATTGCATTCACCGGCTCATCAATTAATAATTCGATAATATATAAGTATGTTGGCTATAATGCGTTTGATTAATGATCAAGTAAACTTTCTATTTTTGTTATTGTTGTTTTTTTTTAATTAATAAATTCTGCAAGATTTTTATGTTTGAACATGGCTTTGAACGCCGAAACAGCTGCCACAATAATAAATACTTAAATTACTTGCAGAACTTATCAATAACATTATTATATTTATTTTCTTTCATGCGAATTTATTTATTTTTTCACGGACCAATGTCCGATTACACAAAATACATAACACGAAATAAAATAAACAAGAACTACAGAAAAATAACAGCACATACACAATACAAGAATGTAGCAATGACAAAAAGAGGTCTAAAATATACATTTGAGAGAACATTCAAGTCAAGGCCTGAACATGATTTTAGTCCATGATTTTAGACATTCTAAATTATGTAGTATATATCTTGGAGTTCTAATTTCGTAAAGCCCTTCAAAAGTTATTAAAACTGGTACCAAAAATTTCAAGGCCCTGGCTTGAGTTAACAAATAACAATTCAATTGAATTAAACACAATAACAATAAACAACATTCTTTCCAATTTACCTGTTTTATTATCTTCTTCATATAAGTATCCTTTTTAAAAAGAAGTTGTGGAAATATCTGAAAATGTATACTGTCTATGTAATTGCGTAATCATTCATATAGCTCAAGCCCAAATCTCAAAACATATGCTAGAAACCACTAGTAATTATTATTTTTAGTTTTATTATGCGAGAGAATTTATGAGAAAATTCCGAATGATTTTACATTAAACGCGGAGAAAAATCTCGGCATATTTCCCCGTGTATTTATTTATTTAACTGAACAACTCATTAAAAATACAAACACAGAAAACTACCCTTGATATAAATCCAAGCAGACCTTTTTCTCCGCGTTTCCGTAAGGGAGGAAGGCTGGGGTTTAGGGGATGCTTCTATAGGAGGTGAGGGCCGAATGGAAATGGAAAATATTAATGTAAAGAACACTTGGTACCTACCTATTAGGGGGTTTAGGTGACTTGGTTTTATTTTGCCTATGATTTTGTGTGAAACTATATTGAGTTTCAATTAATAATCTTTTGTAACGATAGGTAAGGCAGTGATACAATCTGACAAAATACCTTTGATGTAACTTCTTTATCTTATCGGTAATTTCTTCCGTCTGTATTTTACAACAAATATCTAATATCGAATATCTTTATTATTTTACATGACCAGATTTTTTTTTTTTTTTTTTTATCATATAGCTTCGGTTTGCACTGGAGGAGCTATTTAGCAAAGAGGATTAAATGTCATGAATAGAATATTTTTGTCTACTTTTCATTTGTTAATCGTATTTTGAATAAGGGTCTTATTTGAAATAGCAAATACATATGAATTTTTTAAAAATAATGTCGCCAATTTTTTTTTGTACCTACTAATAACACACTTAGTAGACAGATTGAACAAAAACAATAACTACAGAATATTACACCACGCATAACTGGGGTGTTTGGTTCCTTAGAACAGGCAATCTGCCTACCTGCGAACTAATATCGATTTGACAAGACTTAATAGTATTTGCACACATTCGAATTATTCTCAGAAGTTTAAATATTCTCAATTATTATCAATAATTATATAATATTATATTATTTCTATTGTGTTATACACTATACTGCCGTCTTAAGTAAAAACACAGTATCTTCATTGAGAGTCCTAAGGAAGATACTGTGTTTTTACTTACCACAGTATATAAATTTATCTACGTAGAGTAATAAAAAAAATTAAAAAAAACTACATGAATTATTAATTCTAAATGTAGGTAGATAACTATTAATTTTAAAAAAAAAATCTTCCTACTTACTGAATAATGTTTTTCATGTCATTGGTAACGATGAGTACATACCAAATTTAAAAAAAAATTAAAACAATAAGGTAAGTAAGTATCTTTTCTATCTGGAACTTTTGCTTATTTTAATATACAGGTAAGTACTATGACAAGATTTTCTATCGAGATATTTAATTATCAAATCAGACAATTTAAAAAAAAGAAATCGTATTGAATAATACAGTTTTTAGTTAGAAATAACCCTGAACTTCGTAGATAATGTATAATATAATATATTTTTATGTTGTCTTATATAAATTGAAGAACGTATTTAATTTTTTTTAAACATATTTATTCCTATGTAAGTATCTAACTACCTATATTGTGTGAATAATTTAAACACATACCCAATTTCAGTTACCTACCTTTATGTACCTGTTCCAAACACCCGATGATATATTTTTATTAACATTCCAAACAAAATATGTTTCCCAGCGATAAACAACTGGCGAACAAATTAAAAAGGTTTCCCCAAACTCACAAAGGCACCTTTTTACCGTAGCGAAAATAAATAATAATAATTTTCAACCCTCCTCTCATTGCGGCCTGAAACTTATCAAAAATACATACACAAAACTACCCTTACAGTGCCCACCCTCATCATTTCCGTTGTGGGAGGGGGACGGGGTGGCTGAGAGGATCCGCCATCTTAGTTTTACATAAGGCGCCCCTGTTTCTCTTTCCCCCAGTCGCCACCCCCTATCCGCGATTCTCCCTCATCATTTCCGTTGTGGGAGGGGGACGGGGTGGCTGAGAGGATCCGCCATCTTAGTTTTACATAAGGCGCCCCTGTTTCTCTTTCCCCCTGGCCCTCCCCTCCCCTTTTTCCGTTGGGGGTGGTGTCGCCACCCCCTATCCGCGATTCATTCCAGGCTTTTCACCCCATTCTGTCCCACCTTCTGGCTGAGGGGCTGCTGGGAAAATGAGACTTGAAGGTAAAGAGCTGTTTTTCAAAGAAAGAGTGCAAAAATTCTCTGTTTCATATTGTCACTTACTTATCAATAGGCGAATAGGCGAGTCTTCAAAACACCTTTTAAAAATAGGGTAATCTGTCTGCCTTATGAAGAAATGTTTAATTAACCATTCAAAAAAATAGAGACGTTACTTGGGACAAATTACGGAGTATAACTTGATTTTAAGATCCAAACTTCGAAATTTTGTTTTGCGGTTTAATATATTTTTTAGTTATTTTAATTAATTTATTACATTACATATAGGTAGGTAGATACTGCATTTATCTTAGTTTAAATTAATTCCCCTTTTAAAAATATGGCCTCTGAAAGTAAGCATAACACATATTTCAAAAATAGAATAAAAATATGGCCTGTAAAAGTAAGCATAACACGTATTTCAAAAATATGGACTGCAAAAGTAAGCATAACACGTATTTCAAAAATAGAACAAAAATATGGCCTGTAAAAGTAAGCATAACACGTATTTCAAAAATAGAACAAAAATATGGCCTGTAAAAGTAAGCATAACACTTATTTCAAAAATTGAACAAAAGTAATCGTTTATTAAAATACACTATTAAAGGTAGGTATAGTAGAATCATTTAAAGGAGATTCTTGCTTGTGTAGTAGTGTAATGTACAATGGGCACTACTGCTAGATAAGAGGGATTGCGGTCGGGTGTTCCTAACTATTTCGAAATATATATTAATTATGGCAAATGGTAAATAGTTGTCATTATTAACTCTGCTTTTCATAATCTTTTTATAAAAAAATATTATTATGAACAGAAGACACTTCGCTTTTTGATTAATGGCTTGGCATTTAATTGTAGATATTTATTATTTTTCAGCTACAATATGTCATTAGTACGGAAACATCAAGCCACTAACTGTGTTTTTTAAATGTGTTCTTCACTTTCAATTATTTTCATATATTGGCATTTGATAGTTCGTTTTAAAGAAAAAAGGCAAATCATGTTTTTTTTAATTTACAGTTTCTCTCTGTGAATTTGATGTTTGTTTATTTTTTGTATCTCACATCTAATAGACGCTTATTTCCAGGGTAAATTTTCAGAAACACAAACAAACACATTTTCGTGTAAATATCTTCCTTGTAAAGCGTTAAATATTAATAAAAAGGTTTAACACAAAATTTTCTCAGAATACGCTAATATCATGTCTTATCGGAAAGTACCACTAACTTCTGAACACCGTTTGGTCAAAGTAAAACATATGCAATTGGACTATTATGTGTATGTGTGTTTTTTTCAACTTAGTTTGTTTTTCTTACGAGCTATTTTTGTGTTGCCATTTAAAACCTTATAAGTGATCGAAGCGCCCTCAATTGTTGTCTACTTTTAAAAGTTAGACTGTAACACAATAAAAATTATTTTTTGAAACTGATAATTCATGATAGAATACCATTATAATAATATAATAAAACACATATAAAACTTATTTCCACTTTTATTTTATTTTACCGTAACCGGTTTCAGCTTTTTAAAGCCATCT
The DNA here is from genome assembly GCA_022606495.2 of Halesus radiatus. NCBI lineage: Eukaryota > Metazoa > Arthropoda > Insecta > Trichoptera > Limnephilidae > Halesus > Halesus radiatus. Next base: position 11,029 of record JAHDVE020006102.1, on the reverse strand, counting down.
TCGGACTGGTTAATCATTCCCAAAATAAATTAAATAGACATCGGCGATATAATCTTTACAAATGGTCTGGCCGCCCTGGGAAATGCCTCCAGCACTGCCGGTCTTCAGCTCCCTCCCTCTGGTTACTTATGTAGTATGATGTCTTATTCGCCTTCACCCCAATCTGTCCATGTTCTACCGGTATTTTAATGGAAGATGCGCCGAGGAACTATCGTCATTCATCCCTTCGGCACCAGTGCATGGTCGGGAAAGACGCCAAATGCGCGCCCAACATTTTCACGCGGGTGATATTTGTCACATGAGAACGGGTCACTACGACTCGTTCTTGTGTTCAACAGCTCGGCTGTGGAATGATCTGCCGGCCTCTGTGTTTCCTAGATCCTATAACATAGGTCTCTTTATGACCCCAGTTCACTCCTTCCTATCCTCTAAAAGACCCTCCACACAGTATCCTCAAAGATTATATAGGCATTGAGAGAAATTATTTCCCTCAAGGTCTCCTGTGTGGAGTTACTGCAAAAAAAACTGTGTTTCGGTCTACAAACAAAGTTACATTTTAAAACTTTTTTTTTTAAAGTGGTAAAAATAATATCAGCAAGAGCTGCCGTACATCTAGCCGCTCGTAACCTTTCGCTCCGATCTCCCGTCCCTGTCGCGTACATACTGTGCATCCCGCTCCCTCTTCCGTTTTCTGCGGATATATTATTTAATGTACGTATAAGCGGCTTACTTACAGGTCCTACTTTAATATACGCTCTTCTTCCGGTCGGTGTTAGCAACTACAGGGTGGCTGGAAAAGAAGGGAATTTTTTGAAGTTGAAAACTTTTTTTGTTTTTCTTTTTTTCCTTTGGTTGCTTGAAAATACATGATTGTCTAAGTAGATAGAGAGAATCATGTACTTTTAAAAATTCTTAAAATGCAGAAGATCACACAAACTTTGGTTTACAGGAGAAGCGGCCTAATACGATTTTATTTTCTTACCGACTGTAGCGTTTTGTTCACTAGAAAAATTTTGACATAATGCAGTAGTTTCACAAATTAAGGATACTCTTCAAAATGTATAGAAAATTTAAAGTTTATTTTTTCTGAATCTGATCATCATACTAAAAAAATTGTATTTTAATATTTTTAATTCTCTTGTTCTTCGTTTGGTGGAGGAGAGTTTGTGGAGGTCATAGTATGCTGGGGTTATTCAGCCAGTCGACGGCTTCGGGAGTCACTTGGTTCAGTACAGATGTGCTATATGTCCACTTTCACACAGTTCGGAACCGTTAAAGCTCTATTTATGCATTATATACGTACAACGTCTATCACTATACTGGGTGATGTTTAATGAGGTCCGCGTCTTCCGAGGGAGAGAGAACCCTGGACATTTAATAGTAGGGTCCACAACAAGGTACTTGTTTTTCACGATTACCCCACTGCAATGGCTCCCTGTCCTCTCTAGAACCACACCGTCCAGAGACAGTAACCAAAAATCCAAATCCAAATCTCCCGGCCAGCCGCCTGATGTCCAAGAAACCTTTTTTGATTAGCAGCTAAAGGTTGTTTCTATCACGACACTCCCCTGAAGAGTTGTGGCAAACTCCGTGGCAGACTACGGACGTAAAAAATAATATTTTTAATCATTAACCGTTAGAGTGCGGCATCGAGCTGTAAGCTTTAGATACGTAAATTACGACGCAGCGCTATAACGCTGCAATTTTCAGTGTGCATGTTGTTCTCTGGAGAGCACTTGTTCAATTTGAGTGTAATATATTGCGGTTGGCGCGTGTCTTGATAACTGTACATATTTATTATTTATCCTGTTAAAATAAATACACCAAGAGAATCGATATTTTTTTACCATATCGGAAGTTCGTTCTATTGCGGATGATCGTAATGTATCAAATGACAGCGGCACTATGGACGACGAAACCTTTGTTCCCATAAATGTATGCAGCAAAACAAATAAGATAAGGCGATCCAATCTCATATGCGCCAGCTGTAAAAAGGGATTACATGGACTTTGCGCGGGAAAACACAATTGTGAAGTGAAATAATCTTACATTTTTTAAATATTTTTGATCTGATATCATTATATCATCTAATGCCGTACATAAAATTTACTTTTAAAAAATATTCGTACTATTTTTTACGCTTGTATATAACTGAGACATTAAATTATTTTTTAAAGTATATTTATTCCGTTGATATTAAATATATAAATAATTAATTCCAAACCGTATCACGTAAACGTTTTCAAGAATCATTCAATGTATTATGGAATCATGAAATTTCAATATCTACACTCCGCTTCTCCACACCAGCAGTGCTTAAAAGAGAAGCGTAGAATTGTAATTGAATTAAAAAAAAAATCGGGGGATCTTTTTTTTTGGAGGTTATTTTGTTCCTGGTTTGCAAGTTTGCGGATAGTTTATTTTGTCCAAGACTCTTATGCTCTTATCAGAATTTATTGATTGTCAATTTTGTAATGGGGTTGTTTATCATTTGCATTTCTTGTTGGCATGATAGTTTTTACTTTGGCATTTTTGACGCTGTCGATCCACATAAAATAATTTAAATTTCAGATCTGACTGAACGCTGTTGGCGCTAACAAAAATTTGTCCGAAGAAGCGAAGTTAGTAGTTCACAATGGAGTGCTGATACTAACCCTGATGTATGGCAGTGAGTCATGGAATTGGCAGAGGAAGGATGAAAGTAAACTGAATCCTGTAGAAATGAGATCTCAGAGGCGAATGTGTGGTAAAACCATGTATGATCGTGTGAAAAATCTTGAGATTCGTAAAGAGTGTAAGGCTGATGTAAACGTAATGAGTAAGATTAAGAAAGAGACGCTTAGATGGTTTGGGCATGTAGATCAAATGAACGAAGAAATAAGTGTAAGGGGTATAAATGACGTGAATGTGAACGGAAGAAGAAGCCGGGGACGCCCGAGGAAGACATGGCACGATCAAGTGAATCAAATACTTGAGTCGGGCAGGCCATGTCAGAGGTCGGAATAATAGACGAGAATATATGAGACGATGTAAGAATGTGAATGAAGCAAGAAGTATATGTCACGATCGAGTTGTTTGGCAGTCCGTCCTCTCTGCCTACCCCTGGGGAGAAACGGTGTAATGGCAAGTTATTCAGTTAGTTCAGATCATGTATTACCCTCCATAATCTGGTTTTCATTCAAGCATTCACTATCCCAAGCCTTTAACGATAAATTGTATACGATACACTTAGAATGATATCAAACCCTTTTGGAAACTAGTTTAGACGTAACATATTATTACCAAAAATCGTGGGACAGTTCGAGTACATTCCGGTTTTCACAATAATTCCCAATAAAATCAAAGGGAGGGTTCTTAAATTGTTGTCAATTGCCCCTTATGCCACTTTGAATATATTTTAGGTGGCTCGGTGTTTCCCGTTTTCTAAAAGTGCAAAAGTGCAGCTAAAAAATATTAATACTATTCATTGGAAGATGATAAAGTGATTTCAGTGAGTGGTAGATACTCTCAGTATCACCCCGGTCTTTCACAATCATTAAGAATAGAAACGTGGCATAAATGACATTTACTTATTTTATTTTAGTACATAAACAGGCAATACGCCCAAAACTTGCAAACATATTTGTTAATAATAATTAAGGAGTAGAATAAACAACAATTATTATCTGTCAAAAATGATAATAAAACAAGTGAAAGATTGACATTTACCATGTGTGGCGTTGGAATCAGAATAGCCAGGTGCTTCCCAACCTTCATTTTCTCCATAACATTCCCCTCGTCACCCTCTTTATCCCGACAAAATACCTCAATAGATGATGCCATAGTCCCACTAACTGCGAGCAGTTGGGACTCATGTACGGCGTTCACAATAAAAAAACAATATTTGCATTGATCATCATGTCGTGCTGTAGACCGCAAGGTAAAGGTAGCCCTGATGTTATCCAACCTCCCATAAGAAGAGCACCAGTTATAAAAATTAAATGTTTCTTAAACATGTTAGAGTTTTCTTGCCACATGAATTACCCACACGTATTCCTTTTAAGAGAGGCGCGGCAGTGGCGTACCTACCGCGCCAGTCGGGGCCGGGTTCAAAGTAGCAAAAGCAGAGTGGTTTCTCGACCCCCTTTACCAATTCCGCCCACCCCCCACCCCCCGCCCCCGGGCGGAGGAACTCCCGCTACGCCCCTGGAGCCTTCCTTCGCAGCAGATAAGTTAGCGGGGTCTCCGATAGAGGGCGGGAAAAGGAGAAGGGGAAAGGGGTCGGGACGTACAGCCTGCGCGACATAGTAACATCCCGAAGAATTCTGGAAGGGGATGATAGTTGGTTTGAGCGAGATAAAGAATATTCCTTATTTAAAATAAATTTGAACTCAATTTCAAGCTCGTAACGAAAAATTTATGAAAGGGATCATCGTTAAAATGTGAGAAAAATATGACTTTTAAGGCAGATGGCTCTAATTAAAATATGTACTTATATTTATTTTTTTAATCATTGAAGATAATATTAACAATTCTCAAAATGAAACAAAAAACCGAAAAAAAAGAAAAGAAAAAAATATCGGTAGTAACTGGAACTCGAACGGTCTATCCGGGACCTTGCGCTCTAATCCGCTGAGCTACAACTACCCTAATCCGTCCGTCATTTCACACATACATATTATATAATTTATTTTTTTTTAAATTTTATTTATTCAAAAAAATATACATAATTAATAATTAAACAAGGTTACAATATTTTTCAAAAGTTCAATATTTATATAAGATGCACCCCTATAATTGAGAGATAAGTTAGTTTCGGGGTCTGAGCTCGATAGAGGGGCGGAACGAAATCACGCACTCCTTATGCAGGTTGCGATAAGGTTGAAATTCCCGCTTAACATCGGTCACATGTTTCGATTTAGGCAAAAAAAAGATTACCAAAATGGAAAACAATTTGAAAATGGCTTTGAATGCTCTCACAATAATAATAAAAAAATAAAAGACTTGCAGAACTTAATAATAAAATTGATAAATTTATCAATTTTATTTAAATTAATTTAAAAAAAAAATAATAAATGCAGTTCCACGAATTAAAAACAATTTGTATGACCAAAATGAGTGTTTTTATTTTTATTTTGTAAAGCTCAGGTCTAAATATTGAAATGTTTTTCGGTCATATTCCAAAAAAAATAATTTTCTGCAGTGAAGAATATGACGATATAAGAAAGGGGTTCTTAAGTAGAAGATTTTTCTGTTCAATGTTATTTTAGGACTAATACTCGTCGACTTTAATGTTTCAATGACCCAATTATGTCTGATTAAATATAAAAAGGATCAAAATAAAAATCTAGTCTCCTTTAATGGAAACAATCTTCCCAACAAGTCCTCCATTGATATGCTTGGTGAAACCTTAAGTGACCGAGTCGTAGAAACGACAAATCAAGCGTTTACAAATAACGTTGGGCTCGCGTTTCGCGTATTTCCAGACTATTAATTATCATGGTACATCTTGTATTGAAATACTGGTAGAACAAGGACAGCATTCCCACCTGACGTCTAATCCGTTTGTTAAGATAGGGGAATCTGTCAAACAGACCGTCCATTTCTGCACAGTCAGGGATTTTTTTCAGGTATTTCGGGACTCCAGACCAGAGGTAGTTGCGAAATGCAACATATTGAAACGAGTAACCTTCGTATTTGAAAAGTAATTATGGTATCCCTGCACGTATTCTACAAAATAAAATACCTATAATAATGCATATCTGGGTTTGTTTTTTTTTATTTTCTTAAATTACGATATTTAAAGATATGTGCATATTTACAAACCCCTGATTTTTTAATATATTTTTTTAGAAATCCTAGATTCCTATGAATAAATGTAATCAGTATGTTGAAAGGTATTACAGAAAGCTTGCAATCTCAAACCCGCTTTCTTGGAAAGGTAAAAAACCCAGCATAAAATGTTTTACGTTATTTAATTACGTTTTACTTTGTTTGTGAATTTCTTTTCGATTTCGTTTTAAATACCTGTAACGTATAATATAACCATTGAAAAAAATAAAGTTTACAATTATCGAATCAAACTATAATACTAAATATTCCAACCAATCCTATTATATTATTCCAGCAACAAAAACATCAATGGCACAGTCATAGTTTAATTTCCTTGCTCCTAAAATCTTCAACGAATTATCAATTGAAATATGGGCAGTAGCCAAATACCACAGTTTCAAGAAGGTGCTTGGGTACTTTTTTGATGAGTGATTGTGATAGTGTTAGTAGCCTATTTCTCGCATTCAGAGAGAATTGTATATATCGTTTAGGTGTGTGGGTATATATGCGTATGTTCATGTGTATGTGTGTATGTATATATGCGTAAGGGTGTGTGTATGTGTGTGTACATATGTGTATATATGCGTTTGTGTTTTCGTGTGTATGTTTCTGCACCCACGTGCACATGTGTGCATGCTTGCACATATTTATAAAAAAATGTAAATTTTTATGATCTTATCTTCACGCATGTCTTTTCTCCTTTCTATCTTCTACTTTATTTGTTAATATAATAAATCCGTATGTTTACACTAGACTTCATACAAAGTAACTATAGTCCATTGGTCACCATGAAACAGGCAGCCGCCGAGTATGGTGATCTAATGTATCTACTCCATGTAAATGTCTCCATTAAATATCATGTATTTTATAAATAAAAATAAATAAATAAATCAATTGAGCTGTCAAGAACTAGTTACATTATCCAATTATTATCAATTTCATACTTCCATTTGAAGATTAAGTACTAACATTATCATAATTTTTTACCCATATTTTATAACTGCCATCTTTTGGTATAACTTCGAAGTTAATTTAGTTCCCCCATTTTTGCAACCTCTATATTAGAATTTTGTTGGCTTTACTTCCTCAATGATTAAATATTACAATTGGATTTATAATCTTTAATAATTTAATCCTAAATCATTTGAATATAATGTTTTACCCACCTTCTCAAATTTTCATTTAAACCAGGTTAAATTTTTCGTATGATAAAGAGATATTTAAAGGTATTGCAGACTGCCATACTGCAAAAAAGACTTTCATTTATGTGACAGTGTATGAAAAATGAAAGATGAACTATATTTGCAGTTGGTAAGCGTCGTAAGTTCTATTCGTCGGCTGGATAAGTCCTCTATCTAAAAAGTAACATCTTTCATTTACTGTGATGGTAGTAGGAGCTTTTAAAAATTTGTCTGGTTATTCGTAACCTGGGAATATTCGTCTTTCTTTATGGAAAAAAAAATCAGAAACAAGAGAGATATTGCACGGAAGCATACTGATTGTGGCCGAGCTACGATTAAACTGCACGAACTATCAAAGCGGCTATGCAATTTAAGTTATGCGGTTGTTATGTATGTTGGAACAAAGGTAGGGCGTCGCTGTGCAAAGACGCGAGGAACAGTAGTATGGATGACCGAAGTTGACGACACTTACGATGCGCAGTTTCATACTAAGATTAGTCATGGCCCAACTCCCCTTTTTCTTCTGCCTATGGATAAACGTTTTTTTTTTTCTTCATTTTTTTAAATTTAATTTTACAAAATAACAAAATACAATGCAAAAAGTCCCGAAAAACTACTTTTTTGTAGTTTGTCTAACGGAAGCTTGTTATTTTAAACTTAAAATTTACAGACAAGGTTACAAAATAGGTAAAATAAAAACATATGTAACAAACTTAAAACATAAATATTTCTAAAGAATCTCACTCTAAAATATTTCTACAAAAATATATTTAAAAAAATAACGAAACAAATAAATCGCAAGTAAAATAATATTTCCTTATTTCTAATATAAATAGATTCTTTCACCTAGCCAAGTTTTCAATGTGTTTTATAATATAATGGTTTAGTTTAAATACAGTTTTTTTTTGTTTCAGCGTGTGACATATTTAAACAACTAGGAATCGTGTGATCTAAAGTTCTTTGTCCTTATTTTATTTTTGTGCTTAGGAACCAATAATCCTTCATTACTTATCATAGAAATCGAATAGAGTTACCAGCCATAAAGTGGAAAATCTATTTATGTAATATTTCTACAAGTAAAATATCTCAAACGCTTAGTTCTGTGGTTGTGAGAAATACGCAACGTTTAATAATTTCTTCAAGAGATTGGACTTTGAGGCGTCATTATAAATAAATTAATTAAAAATTGCTTTGCTATATACACTTTATTAATATATACATTTCAACATGTTTCGAAAGCGATGCTTTCATCAACAGGAGTATGCAGAATACATAGTATTATAATATATAGTATTCTGTATATTCCTGATGAGAAAAGCTTCGCTTTCGAAACATGTGGAATGTGTATATTAATAAAGTGGAGATTGCAAAGCAATTTTTAAATAATTATTTAATGAATATTAATTGATAAACTAAAGTTCTTAAAAACTTAAGACAAGATTTTTGTGCATAGCGCAAAGGGTAACAATTATTATTTTTATAAACAATAATTATTAATCTAAAACACTCATCCAAATTGAAAAAACCTTCCGAGCAAAGATAAATGTCGCCGGCAGGACTCGAACCCGCACCCTTCTAATGTCCGGTTAGATGCTCTACCGTTGAGCTACGTCGGCTTATCGCAAACCCGCCAAGTTAATCAATATATACTAGTGTTCCATTCAATAATTACTGTTTTTATTATATTTTCACCTGTAAACAACCAACTTTATTAAGTATGAGAGAGGCTTGTAACGGCTAAATCCCTCAAATAGATGGCGTCGAGACAAATTATGTCTACATTTTATTGGTGAAAATTGCTTTTTGACTTGTCAAATATTTATTAATTGATAAACTAAAGTTCTTAAAAACTTAAGACAAGATTTTTGTGCATAGCGCAAAGGGTAACAATTATTATTTTTATAAACAATAATTATTAATCTAAAACACTCATCCAAATTGAAAAAACCTTCCGAGCAAAGATAAATGTCGCCGGCAGGACTCGAACCCGCACCCTTCTAATTTCCGGTTAGATGCTCTACCGTTGAGCTACGTCGGCTTATCGCAAACCCGCCAAGTTAATCAATATATACTAGTGTTCCATTTTAATAATTACTGTTTTTATTATATTTTCACCTGTAAACAACCAACTTTATTAGTATGAGAGAGGCTTGTAACGGCTAAATCCCTCAAATAGATGGCGTCGAGACAAATTATGTCTACATTTTATTGGTGAAAATTGCTTTGACTTGTCAAATATTTTTTCAATTTGGATGAGTGTTTTAGATTAATAATTATTGTTTATAAAAATAATAATTGTTACCCTTTGCGCTATGCACAAAATCTTGTCTTAAGTTTTTAAGAACTTTAGTTTATCAATTAATAAATATTTGACAAGTCAAAGCAATTTTCACCAATAAAATGTAGACATAATTTGTCTCGACGCCATCTATTTGAGACGTAGCTCAACGGTAGAGCATCTAACCGGACATTAGAAGGGTGCGGGTTCGAGTCCTGCCGGCGACATTTATCTTTGCTCGGAAGGTTTTTTCAATTTGGATGAGTGTTTTAGATTAATAATTATTGTTTATAAAAATAATAATTATTTAATGTTTTATTTATTCGTAAGTTTTAATTCAACGCAACCTATTGCATAATGTAAAGTGTGTACCTACCCGTAATACGAAACAGACGGTTCTATATAATAATCCAGCATCTTCAAATAATTATTTCAAAAACTCTCCAATTCAAAGATTGCACAGACTGTAATGAGTATAGTTCAATTGATGTTTTCCCCTATGACACTGCGTCTAGGCTAAAAATCAATTCATTTGAATGTTTTTATTAGATTTATTATGTTTTTTCAGGCGTACCTTTTTATCGTTGTATTTTATTTGTTATGTTTCCATAAAACACCCAATCGGGCGTAATAAAGGTTTGCTGTATTATAAACACGCTGTAAGCGACCATTGTCGTTACAAGACTGTAAACATGTAGGTGCTGGATTAAGCCACTTTCTATGCTTCTGGGGGTACGGGGCCGACTGTCCTTGAGGCAGGTTCAGGAATCCTTCAGGTGGGAGGCAGGAGAAGTGAAAGACTTTGTATGGTTACAAGATGTGACTGGGTACGAGTCACGATTGCTCGTCCGAGTGTGACTGGTTTATTTTCAGAAATTTTCGCTTTTTTATATCATTACAAAGTGATACAAGTTTTCTACACTAGGGACGCTGCTGAGGCAGACATGTAAATGGGGGGTCCGTGCACGGTACTGTGCTGCCACGGGGTTAGTTGCATTGTTGAAAGCCCGTAACACGGTATCGTGCTGTCGCAGGGTCGGATGTGTTATCGAAGTGATAGGAAAGTCTGCCACACGGTACTAGGCTCCCGCGGAGTCAATCTATCATGGAAATTACCGTGTGCTCCAATCACGTCGATAACACTGCGGGATGAAACCAATGTTATAAATCTTACACAATATGGTGCAAATAGTACAATACAAATCACGAAGTACATTGATAAACATAATGTTGCAAAATTGGAATCCTAAGAATCATGATTATTACGAACAAACGATCACGTCGGTTACACACGCATTGCAACTCTTCATGTTTTACAACATCATGATAATTATAAACCTATTACTCATTGCGCTGTTGCTACTTATATAGTCTCTACCTTGTTACTTCTTTTATAATTATGTTATTAAATTATGTACTAAGACAATTGTTAGACTCTTTTGCACAACCTGCAGTTATAATGTAACCACGGGTAAAACTGTTTTTCATTGCGCTGTAACTACTTACTTCTTTTACACTGTAATTATTATTTTATATACTGTATTATTAAACTTTTTCTATAACTATGTGATAAATGTATCAACATATAAAAGCCTTTTAGGCCTAAATAAATAAATAATGTGCCAAGTGACTATTAAAAAATAGATCAGACATCAGATTGTCATACTCATAACTTACGCTCCCGTCTTACATGGGCAAAGGAAGGTGCGACCACGACGCGATACTACGTGCTGCGAATATTTCAAATCGTTGGAATATC
>JAHDVE020006101.1:0-22261 GCA_022606495.2 Halesus radiatus | reverse complement strand
CTATCCACAATGATTCCAACATTCCGTTGATAAAAGATTTTATTGTCACCCAGGCAACTAAGTTCTATGGTGGCCTAGCAGGCCACCCTAATCCTACAAAAAATTATCTCGCTAAATATAGCGAGAATGAAAATTTTAAGTATAAAAAACCAAAAAGTGTCCTCCGTAAGGAGTGAATCCCCTGCCCACATTTGCAGCGTATAGTTTTATAAGTTTCAAAATTCCAACAAACCCAAAAATTAAACTCACGTAAAGCTTCAATAGAAAATCTTTTTATAATTATGTTAGAGTCAGTAAACTCATGTTTAGGAACTCTGTGAACAAAGTAAAGTCAAAGTCAAAAAAGTTAATAGCAATTGTTCGGAGTTCCATTGTGATAAAAACCGACAGCTTTCATTGGTTTGGCAATGGAGATGGAAACATTTAGCCTGCGGCGAATTGTTTGTGCTTTGTGTGATAAATGCATTAAAAAGTTACATTTTTAGTAGGTTAGCGACACCACCGACTGCAAATATAACCATGTCAAGTTGTAGGTACCCTACATCCTACGGCCCTCGAATAAATTGAAAAGGAATAATTTGGTCCTCCGGCTAAAAAGGTTATGCAACACTGTTTTAATACAATGCCCAGGTCGGATTTCATAGCTATAAAAAACAATTCGTTTCATCGCTTCCTTCTTACGACTCATGACTTATGCGTTGCTGACCTAACCTAACCTAATCACACTGCCACACTTTTGTACTGTGCTTCTCGAATGAGACCGAGTGCGTATCACGTGATGAGCTAGGTTGAACCCACTGGCGACATGTGATGTAATTTATTTGTTTTTTTTTTTATGTAAATATCAACATGTTTGGGAAACGAAGCTTCCCTTATCAGGATACACTATATATATATATATATACGGATCAACAAAAACCTGGCGTACCGTCGCGTCTGATCAACATAGTACGAGAAGGGATCCCTATACGAGTATATATAAGAATAGACAAATAATAATAAATAATAATGTAAGAATTGACAATTTACAAACATAAATAATGGTGAAATTTTGCACACTTTACGTTAAAAATAAGAGGAAAACTACCGGGTATGGGTAAATTTAGCATTAGGGGTAGGGTAGAAACAACCCAACCCATCCTCAATGCTTTTCTCCAAACCATTCATAACTCCGGACAACGCCGAGTAATTCGACACATTTGCATTTACCATATATTTTAATACTTAATCGTTAATAATTAATTTACACTCCTCTTCCACCCACAAGCAAATGCTTCTGATGGGAGAGCAGTATAAAATCTGTGATTAAAATTTGTAATATGAAACAATGTAACAAAAAGTTTGATTAATGAATATATCTAAAAAAAACGTAGAGGAAAATAATACATTAAAACTTGTTGGGATTGTTACAAGTTCGTTTCAACTTTGGTAAAAGGTTGAAAGGTTATTACTAGGATATTTAATAGACTTTGTAGGTAATTTATACAAAGTTTTGGGTAGGATTGAACGTTTAATTGGAGTTAAACATGTTTGTTAAGGCTGAAATATCCAGTCTCTCGTATCTAGGATGAACGAAATGTATGTATGAAGGCATGAGCTAACGATGAATGTAAGTAAGTCTAAAGTCATGGTGTTTGAAAGAGAGAGTACGAAAACAGTGCGCAATATAGTTGTGAATGATGAATACTTGGAGCAAGTCGATGAGTCTGTGTATTTGGGAAGTATGTTTACGAGAGATGGAAAGCTGATAGGGATATTGTAAGAAGGGTGAATGCAGGAAACTCAATTAACGCAGTTAGAGGTAAACAAAAAATTGTCCAAAGAAGTGAAGCTATCAGTCCACAATGGAGTGCTGATACCAACCTTGATGTATAGCAGTGAGGCATGGAACTGGCAGAGGAAGGATGAAAGTAGACTGAATGCTGTAGAAATCAATGAGGCGAATGTATCGTAAAACTATATATCACCAAGGCTGATGTGAGCGTAATGGATAAGATTAAGAGGGGGACGCTCAGATGCTTTGGGCATTTAGAGTGGATGAATGAAGAGAGGAGTGTAATGAGAATGTATGACGCCAATGTGAATGGAAGAAGAAACCGGGGACGCACGAGGAAGACATGGCACCATCGTGCCAAGCTAGGAATCGAGTTGTTTGGCTTTCCGTCCTCTCTGCTTCCCCCTGCGGAGAAACGGCGTTATGGTTAGGTAGTTAAAATATTTCTTATTATATACATCCTACTCACGCAGATGAATTGCTCGCGTACAGCATGTTTCAAAGTTGTTATTCGACGCCTCAAAAGGGAATTTCAGTCAAATTGAAATTAAGTTTATTTTTAATGTCAAGATTTTGATCGAATTAAACCGATGTAAGGGACATTGTTACTGACTTAGAACACAAAGATACGTCCGTAATACACTTATATCATATTATCGCATTAGTGGATAAAAAAAAAAAAAAAATTTGCAAATTGTTTTTTTTTTTCAAAAATATAAATAGAATTTAAATTTAAAAATACGGGTCTAGCAGAACAATGGATTTCTGATACCAACCCTAATGTATGGCAGTGAGGCGTGGAACTGACAGAGGAAGGATTAAAGTAGACTGATTGCTGGAGAAATGAGATCTCTGAGGCGAATGTGTGATAAAAACATTGTATGACCGAATTAAAAAGTGTAGTGGTAAAGATTAAGAAAGGGATGCTTAGATATTTTGGGCGTGTACAGTAGATGAACGAAGAAAAGAGTGTCAGAACGCGGAAGTGAATGGTAGAAGACGTCGGGTACGCCCGAGGAAGACATGGCACTGTCAAGCGAATCAAATATTTGAGTCGGGTCAAGAGTCTGGATAACAGAAGAATATGTATGAGACGCAGTGGCGTGCAGTCCAAAAAGGTTGAAAAGCTGTGTCTACCCTAATAAACGAATAATTAAATAATATAAATGAGTTTTTAAAATCAAAATCACAGAGCAAATAATAGAGAGAAGCACACTAGGGTAAAAAACAATTGGGGAATGTTGTGAGGCTGATCGTAGAGGGTGGGGGGGGGAGAAGGGAAGTAGAAGGTGGGGAAATACCTGGCTATTCAAATCCGGTTACCAAACACGGCTAAAAGCCATTTCAAGCAACGTTTCAACGTATCTCCCACTCTGGAACGTTCGCAAATATACCGTATATTATTTTTAATCAATTAATCGTGAAACAGCACAAATTAATTAAATAAAATTTACTAGCGCTCGCCGGGATTTGAACCCGCGACCTTCGGATTCGCAGTCGAGAGCCTTACCCATCGGCCATCGAGTACGTCAAATATAATTTCTTTAAACGATTGGTATTCACTTTGTGGCGTCATTATTAATAAATTAATTAAAAAATATACTTTGATTTGAAAAATATATTCACCACTTTATTAATACACAAATATCTACATGTTTCGAAAGCCATGCTTTCTTCATCAGGATATATGATAATTTATATATTTAGTATTCTATATACTCTTGATGAAGAAAGCGTCGCTTTCGAAACATGTTGATATCTTTGTATTAATAAAGTGTCGAATACAAAGTACATCATTTAATTATTTAATTCATTGGTTTTATAGTTCGATTATCGCAGTCAAAAGCACGCGATATAAACGTGGATGGAAGTGAACTAGGCTGGTGCCAAAATGGGTGTCATCTGACCTTTGCCTCCAGCTGTCGAAATGGTACCTCAAGACAATCATTCTGACGTCAGTGATCATAATGCTATTTTTTCCATTAATTTGTGAATACTTTTCGTAAGGCAATCATTGATCAATTATTTCTATATGATATAATGCAAACCATGAAAAACTACACACAGCCTACCTTTGATCATAGCGCACGCCTCTGATGAGACGATGTATGAATGTGAGTGAAGCAAGGAGTGTGTTGTGTGGCGGTCTATCCTCACTAGGATCACGTGTTTGAAACCTATGAATATCACCATTAGACCACCGGCCACGCATTGAATAATTCGTATGCCACCCTTGAGTCCCTCGCGGGTTCGAACCCGAGATTCGTATCAGTCACGTCCGGCGATTAACACGCATTACCGCTGGGCCGTCGATACCATCCCGTGTTACAACTTAATACTAGGTCGGTACAGCACGGTTTTCCACCCTCGTTAATTTGTATATCTGTATTTAATCGTTTGACGTGGTGAATCACTGATCATGTAAGCCCTAGAAGTGTCGGAGTGGAAGCAATCTTTCAAACATTAATAATAATGTTTTACTATTTTCTTTTTTTTTATAACAACAAAATAACAAATAATAATATCTTCACTAGGATTTTCCGTGCCGAGGATTTCATTTACAAAATATTAAATTACATTATATTAAATTGATGTGCTTGAGGAAAATAATAAAAATAATTCTTATGTGAGGTGTTTTAAGTGCAGTTGAGTGGTTTCGGTGTTATTAGTCTGTATTTGGTGTTAATATATTTTCTATTTCAGATCTCACTGTGTAACGTATCCAGTGTTTCATTTGATTTTTTAAATTTATTGTGATTTTTGAGGGAGAGTGGGATTTTGTTGTAGAGTTTAGTAGCGTAGTATAAGAAGTTTTTTTGTCCAAATGTTGTGTTTGTGATTCCTTGTTGTTCATTGCTTCCATTGATATGCTCCGTGGAACTCTTACGGCCGTTCTTCCCAACTTTTTGAATGATCAATTTGAGGCACCGATCACCCAAGTGTTTTCTTGAGCAACCCTTTGTTTGCCTGTTTCCAAGCTTTTTTATCGTTGAACATTCTAAATTGTCTATGAGGGTGCCCGTCAACTTTCATAGACAATAAAATAGTGCCCGCCCACTTTTGTAGACAATAAAATGACATCAAATGCCGCGAAAATTCATTATTCGTTTGGTGCATTTGACATTTGACGTTTCTCCTCCGTGAAAAATAAGATAAAACGTAGCTTATAATAAGTAAAATAAGTTAGGTTTATTCAAAACATACAAAAAATGTGTGCTGACATTTGAAAACAGAAATAAACCTTTATTTGGATCGCGTAAAATAGATCGCTAACCAATAATAACACTTGAAATTTCGGTGACATTTGTTCACGCTGTTAACACTTTTTATAACTAGTCCTCTGATGAGGGGAATTTAATCCACAAAAATCGGTATCATAAATTGATTGTAAATTTAATCGAGAATTTTGTTGGGAGGAGCGTATTTGTGCATTTGAACAGTGTTCAGGCAAAATTTCGGCACAATAGTTGCTCAGTAGGCTTTGGGAAGAACGGCCGTAAGTGACCAGCTCAGGTATGGGGGCTCCATTGAATTCAGAGTTAAGTTAGCCTCTCAGAAGCTCGGCGTACTGTTCAGGGTCCGCAGATATGCAGATAGTACACAACTGCTAACCCTGTATAAATCGTAAGTGCGCCCCACTGTAGAATTTGGAAGTCGCCTTTGGTTTGGAGCCCCAAAATACCTGAAAAAACTCTTGACTCTGTAGAAACGGGCGGTCCGTATGATAGATTCCCCTATCTTAACAAATGGATTGCAATCTTTAGAGCACAAGCATCAGGTGGGAAAACTGTCTTTGTTCTACCGGTATTCCAATATCAGATAGAGGGTTTTTATCAACTTGTATATTTGAACTTCAAGGTTAGTGTAGGGTATTTTCAGTAATTTCAATGACGAGTTTTTTTTAAATATTAGTCAGTCCCCTTTTCAGAAAATTCTCTAAGCCAAGTTTTCCTGGCTTAATGGCATCACCACTTTTTCTTCTAACAACTGCAATGTGTATGATGGATGATTCGATAGATGAGTGCAAGCGAGATAGTATGCTTGTAGTGTTCTCTAAAATAGTGTGCGTGTCCAGTGTGTCCTCTCTTTGTTATTCGGTTCCCGCCACACAATAAACGTTGTGACAGCAATACTTTCATTTGCATTAGAACCACAGGGCAAATAATACAATCGAGATGCCTTACCACTCAAGGGAAAGAAACCAAAATTAGGGGGGCGTGAGTCGAGATAAATTCATCCTCACAGTGTCCAGGCAACTCGCAATGCACTGCAAAGAATTAGTATTTAATCATTGAAAATTAAATCTGCTAATGATTCCGTAGCTATGGTAATAAATATCAAACTAACCCAAACCGCCAATAAGTAAAACAGTATATAAGAAAATGGTTCGGAATGTTTATAAAAATCGAATATTTTGTTGGAAACCTTTGACCCTTTTTGAAAATATTTTAAATTTACAGTCAAAATCACGCGAAAGAAATGTGGACGGCTGTAATTTAGTGTCAATAAAACTGTTATTGTATTATATAAGTGAATACGTTTAAAATAACGCCTATATATGGAATTTAACGCGATAATTGTTATTCATCTCTTTACCACTTCTATTTAAACGTTTAATTTTATAGGAAACCATAGTGATTATTTCGTTTCTTAAAATCTGTGAATATTACCGGCCAAACACATGAATGAAGACGTCATGTATTCAAGAAATGCGTGAACACGCCTTGTGTCTGATTTTGGATGTCACGTGGTTTGTCTCCAGCCGTCAAAATGGCAGGCAAATTTGGCAATTATATGGCAAGTCTATCAATTCTGACGTCAGTGATAAGAACCTACGAACGCCACTTTGGCGCAGTCGACAGGGTAATAACTGTATAATTATTTCCCGCCTAACTAAATATATGATGTCCACTTTCATTTAAGATGCCTCCGGCCCCCCCTTTCCAAATGATGTTATTAACGGATGTGGCAATACGAACAATGTCTTGGATATTTCCTCCGTTTGACAATAGGGCACTCATTACCACCGAATTCCCTCCATCTTTCCCTTCTCTCCTTCCTACGTCTAGGAATGCACCTATGGCGGCGTTGATTCGACCGAATTAGGTCCAATTGTGGGCCCTTGCGGTATTCCGGGCAGTTTGCTACGGGCCCCGTGTTTAGGGCTGTCAATCGCTCTGTTTATTCGGTTACGACAGTAATTTTCAACCAGTTTCTTTATTTTTTTTTTATGAACATTATTAAAAAATACCTAACCTAACCTAACTAACCATTACGCCGTTTCTCCGCTGGGGTAGGCCGAGAGTACAGACCGCCAAACAACTCAGTCTCGGCACACACTCCTTAGGTTAATTATCATTTATTCATATTTGGTTCACTTGATAATGCCATGTCTTTCTCTGGCATTCCGGATTCTTCTTCTATTCATATTCTCATCATATATTCTACCTACACTCCTTTCTTAATCTTACTCATTACACTCACATCAGCCTTGCATTCTTTCCAAATCTCAACAGTTTTAGGACACGTACGTCTCAGGGATCTCATTTTTACAGCATTCAGTCTACTTCCATCCTTTCTCTGCAAGTTTTATGCCTCACTGCCATACATCAGGGTTGGTATCAGCGCTCAATTGTGGACTGCTAGCTTCTTTTCCTTGCACATTTGTTAGCGCCAACCCCCTACATTCCTCCAATTATGGAGTTTCCTGCATTCACCCTTCTTTCAATATCCATATCAGTCTTTCCATCTCTCTTAAACATGCTTCCCAAATATACTAATAACTCATCCACCTGCTACAAGTATTCATCATTCACAACTATATTGCTCTGACCAAACCTACTTCACAATTATAGTCCACTCCCTAACCTAACCTAACAAATTATTGTATTACCATTTAATTGCGTGTTTTTTTTTACCATTTTTTGTACCTTAACCATAGGATAATTATAAACTATGGTAACATCGATTTTGTGGACAATACGTCAAGGCTCTTAAAATCAGCCACACTTCTAAAATCATTTTCCTTTATATATGCAGTAATTGGCTTGTAATATCCATAAATGAAACGGTTATTTGGCATTTGATCACTGTAGTGAGTATTGTTAATGAGGTTTTTATATGTCAATTAATTCGCTATTTTCATGTTCTCTCTTTTCTGTTCTTCCACACAGCATCCCCAAAGATGACATAGGCCTTGGGGGAATTTTTAAAATTATTTTGACATTTTAATGTAAGGTATAAATAAAAAATTTCCATATACATTATAAAATGTTTTTCATAGTCCTCCTCACTAGGAGATCCTGTGCTGAGGCGAACTGGGTGATGAATAAGGGGGTTTCAGCGACTTCTATATTTCAACTTCAAGGTTTGGGTAGGGTATTTCCAGTAACTTCCATGACTTTGTTTTAAGAATTATTTCCTTTAAAGCCTCCTGCTTGGAGTTTTTATTTAAAAAGTTTTTGGTAACCCTAACTCTTCGGCAATCCCGTGGTGCCCCTGGATACTGCGGGGGAACGGGGAGGCGGGTGGAAGGGCAAGAGGAAGGGGCGGGACGAGAGAAGAGACGACCAGATTGCAGGATATTGTCAAATCGAGCCATTGTAATTGAGTTACGTTCAGATGTGCCCAACTCTGGGACACTTATTTAAATATCGAACTAACTTTTTTATATGCGAGTCCCGCTATAGATTCCCAACTGCTCCCAACCGTCTGGAGCCAGTAAGAGTGTGGAATCTCCAATTAGGGTATGTTGTGAGGCTGATGATAGTAGGGAGAAGAAGAAGATGAGGAGGAGGAATACGCATACGCTCCTGGCTATTCAGATCTTGTCACCAAACACGTCCAAAGCCATTTTAAGTAACACTTTGATTCTGAATGGTGGTCTTTCACCAGGGCGACACTGAAAGTATCAATCATTGTATATTTTTTGAATTAATAAATTGTAAAATAACACAAATTAACGAAATAAAATTTACTCCGCACGCCGGGTTTTGAACCTGCGGCCTCCGGATTCGTAGCCGAGGACCGTAACCACTCAACCATGGAGACCGTCATAATATTACGCCGTTTTTGGAAGGAGTTGGCAGATAGGACTGACCACCATACAACTCTATCCTGGTAGGCACACCTTGCTTCATTCATATTCATACATCGTCTCATGCATAATCTTGACATGACCCTTCTCCAATATTTGATTCACTTGTTCGTGCCATGTCTTCCTCGGGCGTCTCCGATTTCTTGTACCATTAACTTACGCGTCGTGTAATCTCCTTACACTCATTTCTTCATTCATCCGCTCTACATGCCCAAACCAAGCTTTTCGCTTATCCCAAGAGTCGTCAAGGTATAATATTAAACAAACAAAAAAAACGTAGATTGAGCATATACGAGTATATAGGCGAGATATACAAAAATAATTAGAGTGAGACAAAATATAAAATGAAACAATGGAACATTGAGACAGATATATACTTACATGTAATAGAATCGGACAACAGATAAAGAGAAAGAGACAGAACGTCAAAGGAGGGAAGGATTCAGAAGAAGTGGGAGATTTTGAGTTAGCGGGGAGAGGGACGTCGGAGAGTTATTATTTATTAATTCAAAATAATGAAAATATAATTGTGCAATACGATAAACATGGTTTAAAGAGAAAAATATTTATTACTTTTTTTTTTAAATTTTGCGTGGGCTTAGCATTCACCAAAATATAATCAGAAATATTACACATTTCTGACCGTGCTACGCATGTCTTACAAAAACATTTAAAAAGTTTTTTAATCGTTGAAGAAGATAATATTAACGCATCCCAAATGAACCACGAAACCGAAAAACCAACAAAAATTAAAAACATTTCAGTCGCATCTGGTACTCGAACCCAGGACCTCTACCTATCCGGGGTAACCGCTTAACCAACTTAGCTAAAGAGACCAGTTCAATTTACGCCATTTACACCGATATCATACTTCATGTTCAAGATTTTGTCAATATTATCCTCCATTTTTATAAATCCCATATTATTGGCTGCTATTGAAGAATACACAAAAACGTGACTAACCTTTCCAGTTGTCAAAAACAAACCACTGATCCAAAATGGCTGATAATGCTAACATATGTGTACCGACATAACAACAAAAAAAATCGATAATCAAATGTACACTGAAAATTCAAAATTCACCCTTTCTTTTGAACACACCTCGTATACTAAACAATATTACAAAATTATAGCACAACATACATATTAGGTGTCACAGTGGGCGTGACTAGGGATTAGTAAAGAGTGGGGGGAAGAGATAGTGATTGAGGGAGGGGTGAAAAGAAACATTTAAAATGAGGCTGTAGGATAGGTTTTTTTTATTGTTAATAATAAACTATTATTTACTTACTATTAAAGGATTTCTTAATTTCCAAGGCTTCTAAATTATCTAAGCGTTTACCTTTATTATTATTGTAAAGAATATTGATCCCTGTATTTTTATCAAAACTGTGATTGTTTGAAATGATATGATTAGCGAATTCTTAAAAAATTATTTTTTTAAGACATCTTACATGTTCTTTGATTCTAATGTTGAAATTACGGTTAGTTTTTCCAATGTAAAATGAGGAACAGTCGTTACAATTTAGTTAATATATACCGGAGTGAGTCAATGTATGGTCTGTATTTTTAGTGTTTCCCTGTTCTTCACCATGGAATATCCAAGATGTTCTTTGATTCTAATATTAACATTACGTGCTGTCTTACCGTGTTTTTACGTTGTGATTTGACGTACTTAATACGTATATCAATCCACAACGTAATTGCTTTCTACGAAAACGTTATTTTTATTCATTTATATGGATTCTTGCTTGTCGTTTGGGTGCCATAATTAATTTGATAGCGAAAATATCGCCTAGTGACGATTATTACTATCTCTGAACAAATGAACATAATTTGAAAAATTTATTTCATTTCAAAATGTGTCTAAATAATAAAATTCTTAAGTAGGTACCTACTTGTGTTTTCCATTTTGATAATATACCATCCAAACAAACATTCATCTTTTGAATATGTAATCTGTGGCTAACCAGAGCGGAATATCTAAGGGATAACCTAAACACAACACGACGTGTTCAATGTTTTTCATACTAATTTTAAAACGTTATAGCAACAGTTTTACACATTGGATTTCATTCTAACTACTCTCAACCTTCCCAGTACTAATACGAACAAATTATATTATTTAACAAAATTTTTTTTTTTTGATCGTTAGACTAGAGTTGTATTAATTAATAGAGTTACCACAGATGGCACTGTTTGCCACATTTGTGATTTGTACCGAAAGACACGGCATTTTTCGAGACTAACGCAAACGAGTCTTCCCCCGAATGCGCATTTTTTTTAAAAGTATATTAAAAGTGCTTTGTATGGAGTTTTCTAATGTGGAGTGTAAGATAGGTTTCAAGAGGTGATACTGTGAATGGAGTGTTATATTTGTCGTGACCACCTCACTAGCAGAACATGTCTGAGGTTGTTCACGTAGATGTACAATTATTGATGTGTTTTAATAAATTTTGTTTTAATATTGTAGTTTTGCTAATTTTCTTGGGTTTCTGTAATAAAAAAATCAATTAAGGGATGAAACCAGGAATTTGTGGCAAGATAGAGATATGTGCTGGTAAGTATAGGTACTGTAGGTATTGTTTTCTTGTACACGTAATAATGAAATTATAAAAGCACTTAACACCCCTTTCCAATGCCTCATTCAATTTGTCTTGGAAGGTTCGATAATTATCTAATTTTTTTTTAAATATAGACCGCGACCCTGTGTTGGCCCCCCCTGGGAAAACTATAATCGAATTATCGTGCGCCCCTTTGCCACTTACTGCCGAGCTCACCGCGCATACTAATATGCAGGGGTAACCAATCTGAGGCCCGGCGAACAATTTATCTTTTATGAACTCAATTTTAACTTTCAACTAAAACCTCATATTTTAAAATCTCTTTTGTTGGCATAAACATAGGCTTATGTCATCTTTGGGGATGCTGTGTGGAGTGTATTTTTATGAGAAAGGAAAATTAATGACAGGTGGGTAGGAATTTGGGGTTCAGGACTGACGGGCGTATTAATCCATCCCTCCCACGCGGTGCAAGAGAACGGTGTCGTTTCGTAACGACTCGTTCTCGTATTCGACAGCCTATCTGTGAAACGATTTGCCGGCATCTGTGTTTCCTCCCTCCTTTTTTTAAATTTTTATATGAATACCGCACTAGAGTCCCAACTGCTCCCAACCATCTGGAGCCAGTGAGACTATGGCAATTCCAATTGAGGAATGTTGTGAAGCTGAAGGTATTGGGGAGGGGAAGAAGAAGGGGAAGAGGGAGGTGGGGAATACCTGGCTATTCAGATCTGGTCACCAAACACGGCTAAAAGCCATTTCAAGCAACGTTTCAATTCTGAATTGTGGTCTTTCACCAGGGCGATACTGAGAGTATCTTCCACTCTGGAAACAACATAAGAGACCCATGTTTACTCCTTCCTCTACCAAAAAGACCCTCCACACAGCATCCTCAAAGATGATATACGCCATGATGGAAATTATATTCCTTTGGCAGAGATGTATAAACATTAATAAAAAACGCATTGCACTTTTAACAATGTTGCAAGACTGAAGAAAGTAACATCAGGAAAGAGGAAGGTTGTGATGTACCTACCTACCTGCTCACATCTGGTCACTAATCACGGCTAAAACCGTTTCAAGTGCGAAACGTTTCGTCTCTGAAAGTCGATATTATTTCACTAGGGCGATACTGAGAGTATCTAAAACTCTGGAACGTTAAATGCACGAGTAATTGTATTATAAACGGTTAACAATGTGTTCTAAAAACTACTCATTCCCTTTGAATCTTCCCCGTCTACTCCTCCACAAAGGAATGATAATTAATACAGTAGACTCCCTGTGAATCGTCACCAGTTAACCGGCACGCGGTTTAACCAGCATTGACCCCTACGGACCGTACGTATATTTGAAAATACATAGATTTTCAGATTTTTTTCCTTCGTATCTAGAGCGAACGAAATTTTTCAATTTTCCTTTTTTTCATTTGTTTTATAATATTCTTACTTATGTTCTTGCAATGAGAAAAAGAAAGATACTCATTCGAAAGTAACAGTAATGTTATTATTGAAGAAAATAATATTTACATATCCTAAATGAAACACGAAACCGAAAAAAACAACAGAAAATAAAAAAGGTATCAGTCGCAACTGCGACTCGAACCCAGGACCTCTGTCTTTCCGGGAAAACCGCTTTACCGACAAAGCTAATGAGACCAGGGGGCTAAGTCTGTATCCTTTGCGTCAGCTAACGCGAGTTAAATCGGACACAAATTGACAGTTTTCATAAACGCAGCGTTCGCGTTATGGGTTTGTATCTTAACGTAAACACAAACTTAGCTTGTTAGTGTGATACAGACTACCAAACTGTCAGTATGTGTTGTTTATGACCGATTTAACTTGCGTCAGCTAACGCAAAACATACAGACTTGGCCCCCAGTTCAATTTACGCCATCTGCACTGATATCATACTTCAAGTTCAAGACTTGTCAATATTATCCTCCATTTTAAGTCCCATATTATTGGGGAATAATACATGAGTTGAAAAAACACAATAAATGTATATATTGAAAAAATTAAAATATATGTTAAAAAAACATGTTGATATGTTTATATTAATAAAGTGGTGAATACAAAGTAATTTTTAATTCGTTTTTTAATAATGACGCCACAAAGTGAATACCAATCTTTAGAAGAAATTATAATATGTAAGTGCCATGTTTAATTGGGTGCGTCTTCTACGTCATTTTAGTGGTGTTTTAAAGGTTGTTTCATTGACCTCTTTCAGCTAGACTTTAATTCTTGACTTGTGCTCATTAAATTTTTCTCTTCGTTTCAGGATGTTGTGGAGTTTTGTTGCAAAATATATGTTTAGCTTTTTGTCCGAAAGTAGTTTTATAACAAAGAATGTATTTTTTTTATGTCATTTTGATTCGATCTAGTGTCATACATGGCTTTATAGACAGCCCTGAAATTGTCAGCTTAATTAAATTTAATATTCCAACTAGAACTACTCGATCTAAAATTTTATTCAACTGTAACAATAATTTCAGGACTGAGTCATTCAAAAATTCTCTATTACCTAGACTCCACGCAGAAGGAAATACATGTCCAGACATAGTAGATATGTTCATCTGCTCGGAATACAAATACAAACGAACAATTATTGCGTACATCCTCAACAATTATTAATATATGTGTCTAGAATATGGGTATCAGTGAATGTGAGGTATGTTTTGAAAATTTGAATCTGTAGCTAATTACTTGGAAAGGTACTTCCACTGTGTTATTTCTGTATTTGTTCGTTATTTGTGATGTGTTTTGCACCTGATTACCATAACTAACTATATATAGGGCGTATATAATGCAATAAATAAATAAATACGCGGTATAATAGGGGGTCCCATATATTTGAAAAGTTTTAGTAGGTTATTCCTCTCATATATTTGTAGTACATTTGGTCCGACAAAACTTTTGAAAATTTCTATCGTAGACGTTCTTATAGTAATTAACTAAACGATTTAGTTGCTACTTATCAATATCGTTGCTCCCGTCTTTGTGTGACAGCCATAACGTAAAATAACGATACAATATAGCTTCAATGTTTTTAGGTTTTATTCGGAATTTTAAATAATTTTTTTCTAACAGGTTTTCCACTGTAAAAGTTATAAAATGATTCACTTTACAGCGGCGGGTACAACACGCTTGGTACTCACTCTCGCCCTATTCAAGCCGTACATACTTATCTGTGCTGCTGGGGAGACCCCCGTTGTAGGTAATTGCTGCATTGTCGGGACGAGGATTGAACCTGAGACCCCCTTGCTGGGATACCGCTCTGAGTGCTCTGAGGAGACCTCTTTAAAGGGTACCCGCATCTGTAAACTTAATGAAATATGATGTAAGGAACTTTGAAATGTTAAAAATAACGAAGGATCTGGAAAAAATGCGCATTTAAGTGCACTAAAAGTTGACAAAATATGCGCATTTAAATGCACTAAAACTTGACAAAAAATGCGCATTTAAATGCACTAAAAGTTGACAAAAAATGCGCATTTAAATGCACTAAAACTTGACAAAAAAATGCGCATTTAAATGCACTAATAGTTGACAAAAAATACGCATTTAAATGCACTAAAAGTTGACAAAATATGCGCATTTAAATGCACTAAAACTTGACAAAAAATGCGCATTTAAATGCACTAATAGTTGACAAAAAATACGCATTTAAATGCACTAAAAGTTGACAAAAAATCCGCATTTTAATTCACTAATAGTTGACAAAAAATGCGCATTTAAATTCACAAAAAGTTGACAAAAAATGCGCATTTAAATTCACAAAAAGTTGACAAAAAATGCGCATTTAAATGCACTAAAAGTTAACAAAAACAGCAAAAAATATGCAAAATCTTGGATTCGCTCAAATTATTGTTTATATTGTTTTTTCATTCAATGATTTTCAAGTTAGGAATTGTTCTATGAAATGAGTTTGAGAAAAACGATGAATATAGGAAAAAAATACAAAAAAATCACATTGCATTTATTCCGCTCTCTAAAAATATAAATACTTGATCATTGAAAAAGACAATATTAACAAATCTCAAATGAAACATGAAACAGAAAAATACAAACACAATCAAAAAGTATCATTCGCATCTGGGAATCGAACCCGGTCTTGCCGGGACAATGTTCTATCCACTGAACTAATGAGTCCTGTTTATTGTACGTCATTTGTGTCTATATCATACTTCAAATGTAATACTTGATGGTTTCTTTAGGAAGTTCGTAAGGGAGCTGCTGTTGTATTAAGAGGAACGGCTGCGCTGCCTGTTTCATACATAGCTTAATTTTGGATTTGAGGCCAAAATACCCAAATAGTAAACATCTAGTACGGATGAGAAGTACTTTATTTATTTTTTGTTTTAAATTATGAAGTATAGGCCATGAAAAAAAAAATCAATTTTCTTAATTTTAGAGGCATCTTACAAAAGTGTTTGCAGGTTTATTGTATTAAAAAAAACATTATCGTATTTGCTATTTAATTATGATTACGTAAATAAAAATATAAAAACAAAATATTTTAAAAAAAATAAGGTTTTTTTCGGGACTAAATTTTAAATTATGTACAGAAAATCTGTGTTCCAACGTAAATTGGTCGTTTTTAATTCAATTTAAAGTTCACCATAATTCTCATTTTGATATTAAAAACAATTATTTTATAAATTAATTAATTGATAAACTAAAGTTTTTAAGACAAGATTTTTGTGCATAGCGCAAAGGGTGACAATTATTTTTATAAACAATAATTATTAGCCTGAAACACTCATCCAAATTGAAAAAACCTTCCGAGAAAAGATTAATGTCGCCGACAGGACTCGAACCTGCACCCTTCTGATTGCCGGTCAGATGCTCTACCGTTGAGCTACGTCGGCTTATCGCAAATGCGCCAAGTTAATATAAAGGATATATATATATATATATCTGACCGGCAATCAGAAGGGTCCTAGTTCGGGTTCGAGTCCTGTCGGCGACATTTATCTTTTCTCGAAAGGTTTTTTCAATGAGTGATTCAGGCTAATAATTATTGTTTATAAAAATAATTATTTTATATTTCATTCTATTTTCAAAGCAGATGGGGTAAAACTTTTTTTTAAATCACCGTTAGCCCCCAAATAATTTTTAAAGGTGCCTCTCAAATCGCGAAAAATCAATTCTTTTAATGGCCTATATTACATAATATAAGACTAAAATAAATAAATTACTTCTAATCCGTACTAGATATTTACTATACTTTTTGATGAAAAAAAAGATCTTTAAGTTGAGGTAAGCATTTTGGTCTCAAATCCAAAATTAAGTTTTGTATGAAAAAGGCAGCGCAGCCGTTCCTCTCAGCCTGGTGCTCAATGGCTCTAATTTTCTATCATTCCTGTGTTTTGTGTGAATCGTGTATTGCGAACATGATCCACCGCTGCCTTATACGGACTGTCAGATATATACTGTAATACAACGGTGAGTAAATAATATTCCTACAATCCTACAAATGTCGTCAACCAAATAAAACCTCTACCTAAAAGATAAATTACCTCGTTCGTTTCTTTTCCCCCTGTTGCGATAAATATATTTCAAAATGGCCGTGCCGGAAGCAAAATGGCGACAGCTATCTGTCAAATGTATTATTTAATACAGCATTAAGATACGCTAATGACGCGGAAAAAACAATAGTCTTTGGCGTCAAATCGACAAATGTCACTAATCGATTAGTTTACACGAGACCGTAAAACCATAGATAAGAAGATATTTTTACATTAACTTCATACAGGAGGCTCCGATGAAAATAATTTTTCTCCTTTGAAGGTCTTTTTGAAGAAAGGAAGGCGTGAACCTGAATCTTCAAGAGTTGTATGAGGGAAGAAACATTGGGGCCGAAAAATTATTCCACAGCAGAGCTGTTGAAATGGCTTTAATCGTGTTTGGTGAACTGATCTGAACGGTCTGATATTCTCTTACGTCCCTCTTCATGCTTTCATCTCCTTTAGCTGTCACAATTGATCAGTAATCGTAATTTGACATCAGACTTTTCGGAAGAAATTTGTGATTTAAAATATTTGATAAATTCCATCTGAAGGAATAACGGACTGAACGCGGTTGGCGCTAACAAAAATCTGTCCAAAGAAGTGAACCTAGCAGTCCACAATGGAGTGCTGATACCAAGCCTGATGCATGGCAGTGAAGCATGGAACTGGCAGAGGAAGGATGAAAGTAGACTGAATGCTGTAAAAATGAGATCTCTGATTGAGGGTGTTCGAAAACTATGCATGGACTTGTGAAAAATGTTGAGATCACGAAGAATGCAAGGCTGATGTAATCGTAATTATTAAGATTAAGAAAGGAACACTTGATGATTTGGGCATGTAGAGCAAATGAACGAAGAAACGAGTGTTAGTTGAACGTGTTACTCGAATGAAAATGGAAGAATAAGTCGAGGACGCCCGAGGAAGACATGGTACGATCAAGTGAATCAAATACTTCGGGCCATATCAGAAGTCAGAATAACATAATAGAATGTATGAGACTATGTATGAATATGAATGAAGCAAGATGTGTATGCCAAGATCGCGTTGTTTGGCGGTCCGTCCTCTCTGCTTGCCCCTGCGGCAAAACGACGTGACGGTTTGTAAGTTATGTCAGTTGTTTCAATCTTAGGCTACGAATCCGGAGGTCGCTGGTTCAAATTTCGACGTGCTCAATTAAATTTAATTTTTTTGATTAATCTTTGTTACTTTCCCAATTTATTCAGTAAAAAATGTATTTACTCTATTTGCGGCACGTTCCGGGATGGTAGATACTTTCAGTATCGCTCTGGCGAAAGTTCACCATTTCGAATTGAAACTTTGCTTGAAATGGCTTTAGCTTTAGATCTAGTAAACCAAATACTTGAATTGGGCTAAGTCGAACACTATGAGACGATGTATAGAATATGAATGAAGCACGGTGTGCATGCGAAGATCGACGAATGTATGACGCGAACGTGAATGGAAGAAGAAGCCGGGGACGTCCGAGGAAGACATGGCACGATCAAGTGAATCAAATACTTGAGTCGGGCCATGTCAGAAGTCGGAATGATAGAAGAGAATGTATGAGACGATGCATGAATGTGAATGAAGCAAGAAGTGTATGCCAAGATCGAGTTGTTTGGCGGTCCGTCCTCTCTGCCTAACGGTCAAAAGGTGTGATGGTTATTTTGTTACTTAGTAACGTGAGAAGTAGGATTTTTTGTTGTTTTTTTTGGCACACTCACACGCCACATCACATTTCTTTCGGTTTATCTTCGTGGCGGCTCAGGTATATCTACGAAATGTGATAAAACATTGACCCGCCTCAGTAAGACATTCAGCCGGTCATCCGGCGGTCAAACGCTGATGATGATGATGATGGTAATCTATTAGTGGGGATACCTCCATTTCCTGAAATGCGGCCACACTCTGAAACGTGAAAACTAACTTAGCACTTTATTGGGGTCACCATCTTTCTATTTAAAAGTGGGACAGGTTTTTTTTTTATATTGTCAGAACACCTTTGTGACATTTTTCACTTTCAAAATAATTTCAAAACACTCTGATGATCCAGTTCGTTGACCCGTCTTTTTTTACATCATCTTAGAGGATGCTGTGTGGAGAGGGAGGAAACACAGAGGCCGGCAAGTCGTTCCATAGCCGTACTGTTGAACTCAAGGACGAGTCGTAAAAATGACTCGTTCTCATTTAGCAATTGTCAATTATGTAAAAATGTTGCGTGCACGTTTAGCGTATTTCCCGACCGTGTACCGGTGCTACAGGGATCAATGACGCTAGTTCCTCAGAGCATCTTGCATTGAAATACCGGTGGAACAAGGACGGCATTCCCACCTGACGCCTGTGCTTTAAAGATTGCAATCCGTTTGTTAAGACAGGTGAAACTATTAAACGGACCGCCCGTTTCTGTACAGAATCTGGGGCATAGGTGTCGAAATATCTTAGCACGTAAATTAGCGTCGTCAGTTTAATTTCAAATCTATATAGGTCGCACTTCTGGTTATTGTCTATTCATTGGTTGTAAGTATATTGTCAACACAGCCATAATAAATTTAAAAATCAAATAAACACTGGATACGTTACACAGGGAGATCTGAAATAGAAAATATATTTACATCAAATACAGACTCAAACACCGAAACCACTCAACTGCACTTACAACATCTCATATTAGAATTATTTTTATTTTGTTTTATCGAGAACATCAATTTAATTTATTGTAATTTAATATTTTGTTAATGAAATCCTCAGCACGAGAAATCGCAGTTATGATATCATTATTTATTATTTTGTTATAAAAACAGAAGATAATAAAACATTCTTATTATTAATATTCAGAAATAATTAAAAATATTTCCACCGCTGATGTTAGAATTAGTAGAATTGCCAAAACGTTGTATTTAGACAGCTGGAAGCAAAGGTCACGTGACACCTATTTAAAAAAAAAAAAAAATATATATATATATACAATTCCACGAAAACCAGGGTCGCGTTTGGTCTCCAAAACCCGGTTTCTGTTTAGGGGTTTTAAGTTGATGGGTTGGTTGGGTGGTTGCTTCAGGGCTAGCTGTTCCCCTCCCTTGTGGGGGGTGGTACCTACCCGGCGGGGCAGGAGTAGCTACCTCGGGGCTACCCTTTTCAGAAGAAAGGCCTTTGTTTTTAGAGAGCCATTACTGACAGGAGTGGCGAAAGAGGCATTGAGAATACGTCAGTGAATTTGTTACGTAATGTGGATTTTGAAGAAACAAACAGCTTTTTATAATAAATTGTCAATTTTTCCCTCTAGCTCCTTTTAAATAGATTTGTTTTTAGATTTTTTTTGCTTTCTGACCTAAAACCCAATAGAAGGTCATTCTAAGAATGTCGATCAGTCTTGGTCGACCCGAGCGTGAGTAGCCTTTGAGTAAAATTGTCCCTCACGCAGATATCAGTCAAGTAGATGGTGCCAGTCCGTTTACAAATTTTAAACTGAACTCTTTCTGTGACTCTGTGCCAGTGTAGGCAGACACGTAGAAGAGGAGTGATGTGACAGTATTTGGTGACACCGCATACTAGACGAGCTGCTGTGTTGAATACTCCTTGTAGTCTGTTCAAATGTACATTAGGCAGACCAACATACAGACTATTGCAGTAGTCCAGTCTGGTGACTAAAAGAGCATTTACCAGAGTCTTAGCAGAATCTATTGGGAGACATCTTATGGATTTTAATTGTCTTAGATAAAATACACTAGACTTTACCGTATTGCCAAGTTGAGTATTCATTGAAAGATATATTCAGTTATGCTTGCATTCAGCTCAAGTCTGTTTTTATACATCCAGTTTGACATCTCATCAATCAGCTTTTAATACAAATGCATGTACATAGGAAATTTAACAAAAGATAAACCAACCAAGTTTATTGTGCTAATATTGGATAAATACAGGTATTTTATTTATGAAGCTAACAAGAGAAACAACAAAACAAAGAGGATTGGGGAAGAGAAAGAGGAAGATAGGATCGAGACATGAGAAGCTCTCGATACATTTTATACTTGTGTATCAATGTCGTAAGTATTTCGTCGGTTCAATATATAATGTCCGGAGCACACGAGGCTAGTATAACAACCCAGGATAGCAAGCTGTTGCTAGTAACCTTGTAAAATAGGAATACTAGAGACGTGTAGACAGAACTATCTTTGTTTTTAACCTAGTAAGCTAGAAAGGAAGCTAGTAAGCTAGCGTCTCAAGACAGGATAGTTTAATAGGATGGGCTTCTACTATTTGAGCTAGTAGCGACCCTCACCACTGAATTTTCTATCCTAGCTTTGTGTCTAGCTTCCTGTAGTATACGATGCCGATGCGTTGTGTATTTTCTTATGCAGATGATATGCTTCTATGAAAAAATGACAAAAAAATTGTCGTTACAAGACTCAACAGGACATCAAACATATCTTGCGCCATTCGCAGAACACTCTTGTACTCGCCTAAACATTTACAGCGAAATGCTTGTAAAAGCAATACAGACGCTCCACGTTCCTTCCGTCTTAAAATGCCACCTCCCACAGTCCTATCCAAATAAGTTTTTCTAGCAATTACCGTAGTCAGTACAATGATACTAGCTTGAAATTTCCTAGCATCTTGTAAACTGATCAAGTTTGTGCCAAGCCAGGCTAGTAAGCTAGAATATTTTCGGGAGAGGACGCCGGAAAACTAGCGTGCTATCCTGGCTTGTTATACTAGCCTCGTATACACCGAGCATTACAGATAGATACACTCAGTATCGCCATTCAAAATGAGGTTTTCTCTTAAAGCGGAATTTCATTAGGGCGTATTAACATATTAATTAGAGCGTGCTGGGAGGGAAATTGTTTAAAATTTTGAAAATACCAAATGTACCAAAGATAATGTAAGCCGTCAAAATGTTCATATTTTAGATGAATCTCACCAGAGCGTGAGAAACAGCTGACAAGCGTGTGACATCACGGTACATGATATCACTGCGGCGGAATGCGGTATTGCCATTCGAATTGTACTTAATTGTGTCTCTTGACGTCACGGGCATATTTTTGAGCGGTCGCTTTGCCCAAGTTCACTTTGAAAGATAAACTTCGTTGAATAAAATTTTTTGAGATATTGATAAAATGGAGATAACCTCGTTGAAACGTTACTTGTTTTGGCTTTGTGTTTGGTGATCAAATCTGAAAATACGCTGTTATTATGTTTCCTTGGTTTCATCTTGCACGCGTTTCCTCCACCGCTGTGTGATCTCGGGGGAGAGTGGGGCGCCTTATAAACAAAAAAAGTTTCTTGTGAAGAAATAAAGGGGAGAGTGGGGCAGCACGGAT